>JABCMJ010003891.1:0-11098 GCA_014822125.1 Arbutus unedo
TTGCCATTCACTGAGCTTTCAGCTAATGGATTTATTCCACCTCATTTTCAGGCAAGACAGGAAGTTAGGTGAAGTCTCTAGTGGTATCGTGGAATTTATTTTGTTGACCTCCATAGGACTTGCATTTAGTTTTAGAATTTTATTATTTTGCTTCCGCATTTCTTTTAAAATTTTGGTAACTGGGTTCCGTTGATTTATTTTTCTTTGGAGGTATTTTTTTTTATTCGATGATTCGTAGGATGGTTATGTCTCACGGTTGGTTTGGAATATTTTGTTCAAATTTTGTGAAATGGAAACTTGGTCTTTTGGCAATTGACATTATTTAATAATTTAATAATTTTTTATTATTTTGAAGCTGCGTGTTCTGTAAGTTGAAACCTTGTAGTTTACGGCCGGTCACATCTTCCATTTTGGGGTGTGACAAAAGTGATATTAGAACGACTTGTGTACACGATCGAATGTTGGGTTGGGATTTTGTGCGATCACTAGGGAATAGACTCGGGGTTAGGCTGTGGTGACTCTAGTACTCAACCCCTTGCGAGGGCGTAATGTCTTAAAGGTGGCGAGATTGTGACATCCTGTCCCACATCGAAAGTCTACATGGGTGATCCTAGATATATAATAAACCATGTAAACTATTATTAATAACTTAGACTTAAGCATTTTGGGTCATGTGGTTAGACTCCAACAGGTTATTAGGCCCACATAGGGCGTTACAGTTTCTCACTTCATGGGAGATATTCATCAGGTATATATGGGAACAAATTATGAAGGTTTGACGTATTTCCTTTTATCGCATCACTAAACAATTTCTTTTTGCTTTCAATGTAGCCATTACAAGTGGGATTTACTTCCGACAGAGGAGGGGACACATTTGATGTCCATCGGTATTGAACAAAATTAAATCTCCACCATGTGAGTTCAAACTAACGAATTGGTGGCTAGTTTTTTTTTAACAAACAAATGGTTTTCTACAATCTAAAGCACATAGGTCGGAATACCAGCATGATCAAGACATCCGAAACAAGCTTGCACGATTCAGAACTAGCTGCAATCCAAGCTAATATTACAGTATGCATGCATATATTTACTATTACCCAGGTGGCAATCCAAGAGAAGGGTGAATTAGGTTTATAAAAAATATTGGCTAATAAAAATTATGCGAAAACAAGTCAATATAAAATAAATTAGATGCTACAGCAAACAACGCAATATGATGAACAAGTAAATAAAGTAAGGAAGAGAGTACGCAAACGATGTATAGTGGTTCGGTCTGAGCATGTCCACTGCCCAACGTAGTCCACTCCCTAGGAGTCACGTGATCTACTAAAAATTTGAACAACTTTGGGTGTCACACAAACCCTTATACCCTTTCCTTCCCATTAGCTTTCTCGAGAAACTAACTGAAGCACCGAGTTTCATCCCCAAACTCGTTTCTTCAAGGCTTATACTGACAAACTTTACAAACAACTGACTGATACAATTTAATGAAGAACACTACAACTGATTGTCTTCAATAGTGTAATAAGGAAGAAAATTAATAGTAAAATCGAACAATGCTAAACCTCACTTCTTCTCTCTCAATATCTCACTCAAAAATCAAATACAAATTTGAACAATGTGGGATGATTTCAAACTTTGCATAGGGTAGCTCTTGGTTTCTTGGGAATTAGATGGTTCGAAGTTGTAGTATCTGTATTACGCAGCCTAAGTGTATATAAACCCTGACCAATGCAATTTGAATCTTCAAGGAGCCTCAATCAATTCCAAAATTGATTTAGTCAATCTTCTCACCTTTCATTAGTATAGAATTGAACGTTTGAATATCAAAAGGAAAGATTGGATCGAATCAAATCCCTGCAAAAAATAAGTCAGAAAATTTTCAAACCAAACAGCGATTGGTCGACCACCCGCCCGGTCAACCGCCTGATGCCGATCAACCGCGACTTGTATATTTTGCTTCCTATGATCTGTATTCAATCTGAATTGCAATGAAACTTTGCAAGAACACTATTTAACATGTAATACATCAAAATATGTGATAAAAATTATTTCCAAAATGTATTACATAATAAGTACATACTTGATGGATTTCGTTAATCGACGACATATATGACAAGTTTCAAACTCAATACACTTTCGTCAAATTATCATCTTCAATCCAAGCAATATTAACAACATAATCAATGGGATATTTCCCACGATGGCATATTCTAATCAAGACTATCTTTCATGAACCATTGCATAAGGACATGACAACATAGTATCATAATGAATCATGCTCCAAATTGCATAATCACTAATGAGAGTTCGGATCATGATATTAGATTTTCAATGACACATGGTGTTCTCAATAATTCAATTCAATTTCATATTTTATAAAAGGCATCATCAAAACATAATTAAGTGAATATTTAACATGATAGTATTATTTTCAACAATCTCCCCTTTTTTTTATGATGACACATATATGCATGGATATAAAATGAATTAGATCAATGTACACATCTCTTAAAAAATATGCTCCCCCTCAATGTATGCATTATAGAGTGAATAAGCATGATATGAAGTGATGCATGAGCAAAGCATATTCAAATCGTGAATAAGATGTAATGTTTATCAAAATCTCAAGTAGTCCATCAATACATACGCAATGATATCATTCATAAAGTCATTTATCCAAGATGAGTCAAATTTCAAAACAAGTATGCTATAGATATGATAAATGATATTGATCATAAGTAAACAAGAGTACCATAAAGATAAGACTCTCTCCTAACTCTTTATCGCTCCCATAATAAGTCTGTCGCTCCCATATCTCTTCTACATGCATATCTCTCCCCGTGTGGAATCGTCAAAAATAATGTAGACATACGAGGAATCACAGTTTAGGTGTAGATGGCTCTCCTGATTGACCGCAGGGTAATGCCGGTCGACCATAGGCTGGTTTAGATGATAAATATATATTACGTTAAAAACTTGTAACACTGTGAAAGACATGCAAATGATATCCAAATGAAATGTAGGAGTATTTTCAAACATATCATGATATAATATACTCTTTTTCAATATTATTACACACCACATCAAATCCTGTAGAATCCTTAAAAATTTAGTTAAGAAATCGCCAATCATTCCAAGTTCTTGACATATAAAGTTGAATTGATTTTTGTTCAAGAGTTTTGTAAATATATCCGTCAATGCTTGTCGGTAGTTATAAAGTCAAGAACAACATCTCCCTTTTGAACATGATCTCTTATAGAATGATGTCGAATCTCAATGTGTTTTGTTTTGGAATGTTGAATAGGATTCTTAGTAAGATTTATTGCAGTAGTGTTGTCACATCGAATTGGAATATGATTATAATACAATTTAAAATGCTCCAATTTCTATTTGATCCATAGTAACTGTGCACAACAATTTCCAACTGCTATATATTCTGCTTTAGTAGTGGATAAGGTAACTGAATTTTGTTTCTTCCTAAACCATGATACTAATGCACATCCTAAAGATCGACATGCACCACTCGTGCTCCTACAATTGGTCTTACTACCCACATAGTCAGCATCAAAATATCCAATAAGATCAAAAGTCGTGTTTCTGGGGTATAATAACCCTAGTCTAGGAGTTCCAGCGAGATACCGAAGGATACACTTAACAGCTCCTAGGTGTGACTCCTTAGGGCTATATTGAAAACATGCACAAAAGTAGACACTATACATTATATCAGATCTACCAGCAGTGATATAAAACAGTGATCCTATCATACCACGATACAGTTTAGTATCTATTGTTTTACCATTTTCATCTTTATCAAGCTTGGTTGCAGGACTCATTGGATTCTTCATTATTTTGCAGTTCTCCATTTTGAATCGCTTTAGCAATTCTTTATGTACTTGGCTTGATTTATGAAGATACCTTCCTTTGACTGTTTGATTTGAAGGCCAAGGAAGAAATTTAGTTCGCCCATCATGCTCATTTCGAATTCCCCCTGCATTCTTTCAGAAAAGTCCTTGCAAAGAGATTCATTAGTAGCACTAAATATAATGTCGTCAACATATATTTGTACGGTAAGCATGTCATGATTTTTAGTTTTGATAAAAAAATATTGTATCTATCGTTCCTCTAGAAAAACTATTTTCAATGACACAACTACTGAACCTATCATACCATACACGTGGAGCTTGTTTTAATTCATATAGTGCTTTTGTTAGTTCGAAAACATGATCAAGAAATGCATGATTTTCAAAATCTGGAGGTTGTTTGATATATACTTCCTCTTAAATGAAACTGTTTAAGAAAACACTTTTAACATCTATTTTAAATAGTTTAAAATCTTTAAAATATGTGAATGCTAATAACATGCATATTGCTTTTAATTTGGTTACGGGAAAAAATATTTCCTTGAACTCGATACTTTCTTCTTGATTGTAGTATTGTGCAACTAATTTAGCTTTATTTCTAACAGTTGTGCCAGATTCATCAAATTTATTTCTAAAAACCCATTTAGTACCAATTATAGAATGATCGGTTGGTTTTGGGACTAAGGTCCAAACTTCATTTTTTTCAAATTGATTTAACTTATCTTGTATTGCTAAAATTCAACTTTTATCATTTTCTTCTTCTAAAAAAGTTTTAGTTTCTAATTGAGGTAGGAAAGCTAAATTATTGCAAATATTTCCAAGGGTGAACGAGAAATATACCTTTTGTTGCATTACCTATTATTTGATCGGTTGGGTAATGCCGGATGAATTTTCACTCATTTTATACTTAGAGTTCCAACAAACCTACAAGAATGAATGTTCCTTTGGTACCCAATCTAGGTGAGTCCTTGAATGTTAGTGCCAACATATTTAGGAATCCAAACAATCTTCTTTTCTTTTCAAACATTTTTCTTAATATCACAAAAATATTGCGTGTGTCCTTTTTAGTTGCAGTAAGTGCAAGTAGAATGTGGTACATTTGATATAGAACTTTTTGATAAACACATTCTTGAAGTCGATCTTTTTGTTTTTGAAATGGTCTATAATCGATACCTGCTTTGTCAAACACACATTTTTGTGCACCAAGTAGCTTGTTCAAATTTTCTTCTCCTTGGGTAAATTTAGAAATTATTTTGCACAAATCTTAATTTATTTCTTTTAGTCTTTGTTTTCAATTTTTAAATCATCTAGTTCTTTAGTGAGTGATGCGACCTGTTTCTCTAACTTATCATGCAAGTTTCATATTCTTATAGATTCATCATATAATTTATTGAATGATACTTGCAGTTCATCAAAGTTATTTTGCAGCTTTTCATAAGAAATAGGATCGGAATATACCTCATCATCATCACCGAATGCCATAAGGCAAAGTTGTCATTAATAAAGCTAGAGCAAGTGTTAAAAAATTCTTCTTTTTGATGTTGAATTGTGAGACATAAGTTTGCTACTTTATTTTTGCTTAATTCCTCGTCTGAGCTGTCAGCATCACTTTCTCCCCAAGCTGCTATCATAGCCTTTTTACTTTTATGATTCCTTTTATATCTCTTTCCTTCTTTGGTAAGTCTTAAACATTCTGACTTGATGTGTCCTGGCTTTTTGCATTCATAGCATATAATCTGATTTTTCTTGCTATTATCCTTGGAGTAATTTTTTCTAGGAGGTTGCTTGTCATATTTTCCTCTTTTGATTAACTTGTTGAATCTGTTAGTTAAAAGAGTTACTTCCTCATCACTTTCGTTTTCCTCTTCTTCCTCTTCTTCTTCTTGATGGGTGGATGTCTTGAATGCTATCATTTCTTTTTCTTGTTTTCATCATCTTCTGTGGCTATTAGGCTTATCTCGTGTGTCATGAGTAATCCCAATAGTTCATCTAAGTTAAGCACATTCAGATCTTTTGCTTCTTGAATTACTGTGACTTTTGGTTCCCAATTCTTAGACAAGCACTTGAGAATCTTTCTGACCATTTATGCATTAGAGTACACCTTACCAAGAGAGCTTAGTCCATTAACAATATCAGTAAATCTTGCAAACATAATAGATATTGTTTCATCAGAATACATTTAGAACAATTCATATTTATGGACTAGCATGCTAATTTTTATTTCTTTAACTTGGTTTGTTCCCTCATGTGAAACATCTAATTTATCCCATATTTCGTTCGCAGTTTCACATGATGACATACGGTTGAATTCTTTAGAATCTAATGCACAACATAGAAAATGTTTAACTTTAGCATTTAATTGAATAACACGTTTATCAGCATCATTCCATTCATCTTCTAGTTCAGGTACTCTAGTTCCATCTACTACCTTAGTGGGTATGGTTGGTCCTCTAGTGATAATGAACCATGCTTCAATGTTAGTGGATTGAATAAATATGGTCATCTCAGCCTTCCAGTAGTTGTAGTCATTACAGGAAAACAGTGGAGGTCGGTTACTAGATTGACCCTCGGCTAGAAAGGTACTTATGGTTGCCATATAATTACTCTAAGACAATGAAGTTTGTATGCTAGAGCCCTTACTTTGATATCAATTGTTACCCAGGTGGCAACTCAAGAGGGGGGGGGGGGGGATGAATTGGGTTTTTGAAAAATATTGGCTAATAAAAATTATGCCGAAACAGGCCAATATAAACTAAATTAGATGCTACAGCAAACAAAGCAATATGATAAACAACAAGTACATAAAGAAGTAAGGGAGAGAGTACGCAAACGATGTATAGTGGTTCGGTCAGAGCGTGTCCACTGCCCAGTCTAGTCCACTCCCTAGGAGTCATGTGATCTACTAGAAATCTGAACGACTATGGGTGTGGCACAAACACTGACACCCTTTCCTTCCCGTTAGCTTTCCCGAGGAGCTAACCGAACCGCCGAGTTTTATCCCTAAACTCGTTTCTTCAAGGCCTATACTCACAAACCTTATAAACAACTAACTAATACAATTTGATGAAGAAGACTACAATTGATTGTCTTCAACAGTGTAATAAGTAAAAAGATAAATAGTGAAATCGAACAATGCAAAACCTCACTTCTTCTTTTTCAATATCTCACTCAAAAATCAAATACAAATTTGAACAATGTTAGATGATTTCGAACTTTATAGAGGGTAGCTATTGGTTTCTTGGGAATTAGATGATTCGAAGTTATAGTCTCTATATTAAATAAACCCTAACCAATGCAATTCGAATCTTCAGGAAGTCTCAATCAATTCCAAAATTGATTTAGTCAATCTTCCCACCTTCCATTTTCAAAAAGGAAAGATTGAATCGAATCAAATCCCTGCAAAAAATAAGTCAAAAAATTTTCGAACAAAACAGCGACTGGTCGACCTCACAATGGTGCCGGTCGACCACCCGTCTGGTCGACTGCATGACTTGGCCAGTCAACCACCCGCCCAGTTAATCGCCTAACAGTGCCGGTCAACCGCGACTTGCATATTTTGCTCCCTGTGATCTGTATTCAATCCGGATTGCAATGAAACTTTACAAGAACACTATTCAATATGTAATACATCAAAATATGAGATAAAAACTATTTCAAAAAATGTGTTACATGATAAGTGCATACTTTGTGGATTTCGTCAATCGACAACATATATGATAAGTTTCAAACTCAATCCACTTTCGTCAAATTACCATCTTCAATCCAATCAATATCAACAACATAATCAATGGGTATTTCTCATGATGGCATATTCTAATCAAGGCTATCTTTCATGAACCATTGCATAGGAACATAACAACATATTATCAAAATGAATCATGCTCCAAATTGCATAACCACTAATGAAAGTTTGAATCATGATATTATATTTTCGATGGCATATGATGTTCTCAATAATTCAATTCTAATTTATATTTTATAAAAGGCATCATCAAAACATAATTAAGTGAATATTTAACATGATAGCACTATTTTCAACAATTTACAACCATTCCAAAACTTAAATAGAACCTAGTCTTTCTGATATTTTTTTCTAATAAGTGTGCCCTTTTCTCTCATGATAGGGTGAATGGGCAGATCAAGTAGAGGGATGGGGCACCTGCAGTAGTAATATCACACCATGTCCAAACATATATGGTTACGGTTAAATAACAAAATTTTATGTTCAGAAAAACAAAGAAAACAGTGTCAGAAACCATTCAATTTCCCAAGAAAACGATCATGGCCTAAACCAAATTCGATTCCTCCCTTTCAAATACTTGCAGATATGCATCTGATGGAATTAAAGCAGCCTGTGAGTGGGCATAAAAGGGCATAAGTGAAGATTCAGTACAACAAGGCAAGTAATAATTTTACTTTTCTTACGCTGATAGTAATGCATGAAATTTCAAAATTTCCAAACAGGATCTTAACCTTAAATTTTATTTACAGATGATTACTTCCAATCACGTATACCAATTGTCACATGGCGTTTAGCTCAAGGAGGAGTTCGGTAGACAGTTGTTCCTAACCGCATATTCAATTGAATACCGGTTCACTTCTTCCAACTGATTCACTTCTTGTTTCAAGGGAAGATAGGAGAAATCCCGGGGCTGTAAACATCCTTAGACTGGATTTAAGAATATATTATAATCTATATTAGAGGATATACATTTACGTTCTAGCAGAAAAGTTTCTACTCCCCTGACAACCAAAACTCTATAGAAAAATATGTTGTCATAAGAAAACCGGCATTTTCTCCAAACTTCAAACATTCACTTATAAGTGCTTCAAGTTCTTTAAAAAGACAGAAATACATGATTTACCAGAGAAATCTACAATATAAGCAATACCCTTGTCACAAAAGACATAACAATTTACAATATGAATATTGCAATACAATATTCAATTGTCTGAACCCAAACTGTCACATACACCATCAATAAGGATTTATTATCCCTTCGCTGGCGGTTTCTTCACAACAAGAACGGGGCACTTGACACTACGAACACAATAGTTGCTCACACAACCAAAAATAGCCTTACATCGAGAAATTTGGTTTAGATGTATATGGAGTTGTTGTATTGGACTATAATACTGAATAACACACCCTGAGCATTTTGATCACATTGGAAACAGGTATGAAATAGTGCATCTGGATGCTAACCTTCTAAGTCACTCACATATGATTTCAAACATGTAAGCATGCATGTGACTATCTAGCCTGACAAACAGTAGCAGGAAATATCCAACTATCCAAAGTTGTAGGTTTCAATTTATCTATCCACTGGACCTATCGTATAGAAATCCGCGCACCTGCGTTGTTATATGATTTTCACTTATTTAAGAACTTCTAATATCCTTTCACTCCAAGATCCTACTTCTCTAGAATTATAGTCAGCTCAGCTAGTATTCATGTGTATGCAGATGCTTGAATAGAAGATTTTAGGTACAATTGATTTATTCTCACAGCTATGATTACAATCAACTCTTACCTAACTGCAATAATACAGTTTTAATTGACTAGTAAATTCCAATATGTAAGCCGATGACTCGGAGTCCCACATATACTAGCTAATGGCTATAAACAAGTGACAAGAAGAAGCATAATAAATTAAATAGAAATCTGTAAAGATAACTGGAAGTAGACCATGTGAATCAGCCTACAAAAACAAATTGGACCGCATCCTGTTTGCTGACTTTCTACGAATTAGAAGAAAGGAAACTGACCTCTGGATCTTTCCCAGCTCACTATCACCTAAAACCAGGAGGTCAATCTTGTGATTTTGAGCTGCATCACTTATGGCTTCTTTAGGATCTCCAAACTGTGCTATTGTTTCTGCATTTACCTATCGATACGAAGACAATGGAAATCATTTGCAGTATTGTATGTAGAACGCTTAAACAAAACAAGTTTGTATGCTCAAGAAAGAAAAGCAGTACTTGAAACTAACAGAGATAAATTTTTGAAAGTGTAGAGTGATGATCATTTGCTCCTATAGGGCGTGAATAGGCCAAACTCAAAACTGGATATCCAATTTTGCATATAATAATGATGCAAAACTGCACAATTTATGCAAATATGAGAAGCTTATATGCACAAGCTTTAACTTCGAATTCAAAACAACCAAGGAGAAAAGTTCCCAAGTATAAAAAACATGTTCCCAGCAATCGAATAAGATCGACTATTGAATCAAAAATTGCAAAACTAAAGATACTGTGGACTGTAACCCGTATCCAGTATGCCAAAATCTGAAATCAATCTACAAACAAGTTTGACATCCACCCCCAAGTTGCTCTGACAAAGTTAACTTTTTCTAATTGTATCATGCCACAAAGTTCTTTGCCTCAAGCTCCATTTTTCAATGATACCATCTGCAGACGACCATTGTCGAAGGATAATTCAATGCAAATTTTGGTTTCTAAAAGAGGATTTTAGATCAAATAATCAACAAAGCTCAGAAAAGTTTGTACCTAGATTGAAAAGACTAGAACTCCTTGAACTAAAAGATACACAAAACTCTAGAGCACTGAAGAAAGGTCACAAGGGTTGTCTATCTCTTGGTTGAACCTCGTGAAAAAGGAAACCACTTCATACATGCATTAGGAAATGGAGGTGGATCACAAGACTAAAAATTGCTTACTAGGTCCAGTCTATCAACTCCATTTATTTATTCCACTACAAATAAAGTAGATTCCACTCGATAAGTAATTGAAGGAAAGTAGATCTAGTGAACATTAAGGCCAAGCCTATTGGGATTTCGCATGACTAAATATTAATATCAATCTAGACACCCACAATCAAATGCATCTGTAACGACAAATAAAACATGAAAACGCTTTCCAATACAGATGAAATTACAAGTGCCATGAATAATAGAATTGACTAAGTCAATAAAAAATAATGTCACATAAAAAATTGAAAAAGTAGTCATACCCATGAGTGGTGCACATACTCTTAGCTTTCTCCAATATGCCCAATGATACCTCCTTGTTCTTTTCTTGGACACAATAATGGCCTGTTTGGATGGAGGGAAAGGCAGGGGGATAAGTTTTGGAGGGGGTAAAAAAATTGACGTGACATGTTTAGCATGGTTTGGGAGCATAAAAATGCAGGGGGATAATTTTTCACCCCTCCAAAAATAATCCCCCTCAGAGGGATAGAGGGGGATAATTTTTGGGCCGGGGTGGGGGTG
>JABCMJ010003894.1:0-11001 GCA_014822125.1 Arbutus unedo
CCGCGCTCACGGTCCGGCTGGCCTGCCAGCGGTAATGGGAATTCCCTTGTTCCCTGGTCAAGGACTTGGTTGGATGCGGGGGGAGAAAGCAAGCCGAAGAATACCCTAAGAACCTAGGTGAGTGAGATTTCTGCTCGTTGCAGTCTCCTCCGGGCCGCCCGGTGAAGGTGTGGCAAGCAAGGAAGAACGATCAGAAGGAGGAGTGTGCACCATAGCACCCCTTTGACTCTCGCCCTGCCGGACAATGGCATAAGCTTCGCCTAAAGATGGAAACGGAACACGTCCCAACACCTATACGCGTAGCTGATTATATTCTATATCTAGGCAAGCAAGGAAGTCATGAACGCCTCTTTCTCCAATCTTTTTAACCAAGTGGCAGCATCATTAACACAAACAGCCTAAAAACCCTGATAGTAGTCAAATTCTTACCATACTCCGCATAATACATAGTGACAGACCAATGGTGCTGATCCAACGGGCGAAGGTGCTTTTTCAACACAAAACATTGTGCATCATTACCTTGTTGCGAGTAGGTTTGGGCTGTCGTAGTCCAAATCTTATACGTGGTATCCAGGGGCAGAAAGGTGTGGCGAATGTCATCCCTCGTCGAGGTGAATAACTAGGTCATGACTAAAGATTTCTGAGCTTTAAAGTGCTTAAGTGTAACAGGCCCACTCTCACTGGGAGGAAGAACAGGGCCCTCAATAAATTTGGACATCCATGTACTTCAATAGCTAATGTGAAAGTGCGAGACCAAATCAGATAATTGGTACCGTCTAATTTGATAGAACAGATATTTAATGGAGCATTGTCGAAGGTCCGTTCATTGGGCTGGTCATAGTTGCTCACAGTGTTTGTAGAACCAAACGAACCCATTGAAATAGGTTTTGGATCCACAGGTTTCGGATCCATAGCCATATCTTGAATGGAAGAGACACCCAACAAAAAAAAACTAGTGACCGAAAAAAGAAACGACAACTAGCAGAAGTGACTAATTTGTATGGTGGCTAAGTCGGCTGAGCAAACACAGGGTGGCAATGCCTAGAAGGGATGGCTAGGCTTGCTGTGCAAACATTTGGCAGCGCTGGTAGGACTGTCGCTGCTGCAACAAGGCTGATGGTGGCTAGCCTGGATATGCAAGCAAACACTGGATGTTGGCCACTAATCTTACGGCAATGGTGACTGAAACTAGCCAGCAAGATATGACGACAGTGGTAGAGGAGATTCGACAATGGCCGAAGATCGGACGATGGTTAAGAGAAGATTCGGCGAGACGAGCAGAGATCCGACGATGGCCGGCGGTTAAAGAGATCCGACGGTGGTCGGAGCAGAAGATGTGGCAGCGGCAACTTTGAATTGAGCAGGGCCAACGCCGGCAGAGCTAGGCATCACCGGCGAGATGAAGTGACGGGACGAGCAAAGCCAACGTCGGCGGATCTAGGCATCGCCAATGGGATAAGCGTATCAACGCTCGGTGATACCAATGGCAACCATCAGCGACAGCTATGATGGCAGCCAGGGTTTGTTTGTGGTGGCTAGGGTTTTGTCCAACTTTAATACCATATTAAATTTAACAATCTAAGATAAATTTTCTATTCATCGCATGTAATATTTATACAAGTAAAATGAGTCATAATTTAACTATAACTCCTAACTGATCTACTTCTATTTATATAGGGAAACAAATTCTAAATCTAATCTAGTTATAGTCCAACACACATAAAATTTTAACAAATTTCCATATTGTAGCCAAGCTACTCATTAACAATGTCACAATCTTTCTTAATGGTCCAAGGTTAAGCCGAGGACGGGTGTCAAAACATATTTCCGATTTCATTATAATGTCATATGATCATTCATACCTTTTGTTCAATTCAATGGCTGCCACTATTATTTAGGGCGCGATTCTTAATGTAAAATGTTGGTGTGACGTCACCCGTAATAAATCCTCTGGCTGTTATCCCATCCTATATCCACTTCACTCCTAGCAATCAGGTTTACCGGTTGAACTTTATCATCTTATGATCATGTTTCCTTGTTAAAAAGTCTTTATAGATTAACTCATGGCTCGGGTACAATAAGCATTTTGTAGTTCCAACCAAGGTTCTGAATATTGTATCGGCTTGAGTGCCAGTCTGTCTATTGGTACGGTACGTACCGGTACCGGTCATGTACTGGGTACCATATTGGATTTACCGCAACTATCAATATATATATAAAAATCAAAGAGAGCCAAAAAAATAATTTCTTTATGATTAAATTATATGGTATTTAACGTTATTGGTTTTATTCATAGGATATTAGGTTAAAGTATAACTCATTAGTCCATAAGTACTGTGACGAAGCAATTATTGTTCATCCGACATGATCATATGAGATTACAATTTACTGGAGATGATAATTCGGGTTGAACAATAATTGGGAGTTGGATTAAAAAAATTAAAAAATTTGAAAAATTATCGGTATTTGCTAGTGCCGGCAGGTATTGTTGGTATTCGCCGGTATGAGAACAGTACGGTACTAGAGGCACTTGGTATCATTTTTACGGCAAAACAATACGTACCAGCCGGTACGATATGGTACGGTATCTATAACCTGGGTTCCAACATATTTCATGCAAATCAAGCCTTGTTCATACTTAAATCGATAATGCATTTCATACTTGCTTATCAAAACCAGCATACTTGTATCACATCATCATGCTTGTATATCAAATGTTGGTTGTTGCCAAGATAGGAAGCACGGATACCGATACGGCATATGGATACTAATATGATACGGATACGGATACGGATACGGTGATATTGCAAAATTTTAAAAAATAGGATAAAGATACGGATACGTCCGAGTACGGTTATAAAAATTAAATTTTTTATGATTGTTGGTTATGTATTATATATAAAAAGGAGCCAAGAGAAATAAAAGAGTAGTTGAATTGCTAATAACATTATACCAATCATTTGGTACGAGTCAATTTTCAAAAGTCCTTCAAAACAAAAAAAAAGACCAAAAAATACTACAAAGCATTCAATACATGCCAAAAGTCTGAATTAAGAAGTGAATTCCTATTAATTTCTACTCATATCAACTTCAATATTCAATTGCATCCTCTTCACCTTCATCGATGAATATCACGGCTTTCATACCCGGCTCATAAAGAAAAAGACTAGCAACTTCAAGTCTACCGGGACCCTCAAGTGAATCAAATGCATCTCCCGGCATATCCCTAAAGTTTTCAGCCGTATCCTAGAAGTATCCACCGGGTATCTGAAACGTATGTGAAATTAAAATGATTTAATTTTAATATTGGATACTTATTTGACTTATCCGATATGTGTCGGGACGTATTGGGTGAGAATTGGTATCCGAGAAGTATCTGATATGCGTACGTGACCAGTTTTAGAGTATCCGTGCTTCATAGTTGCCAAGAGAAGATCCATTTGTCGAACATGCTTGGAAAACATCATTTTCAAAATTGCAAGTAAAGGTGGTATAACAACACTCACTTTGAAAGCGTCACTTTATCCAATTTCCTAACTTACTCGCCCACGATTGCAGCTCTACATCCATCAATGCGGCTTTTTAACATCATTACGAGGTTTAAAGTAGTCTCCTAAGACATGGTTTTGCATCTACTCCCACGTTTATTCCTATGTAGGGATTATGGCTTTTCGGCTCGTGGGAAACCCGTGGTCAACCCACAACCTAGGTCACCTATTGAGGTCCCTTAACGAGTGTATATCTTTGTTACACTACACTGGAGTTAAGGTCCTAGGCCCAAGTGGCAGAACAAGGCCCGGATATCCTATTGTCTATCTACAAGTCAACTGGGGTGTAGATGATGTTGACCGGTCTCAGTGCTCAATCGGTCCTAGCGATTGAATGGTCCGGTCGAAGGGTTGATCGGTCCTGCTACTGTAACGAAGAACAGTCATCTCCAACCTCTATTTTTATGGTTTCAACCTCCAAATTCTCACAGGAACTCACCAACAAGACTAGGTAACACTACATAACTCCTAACTAAGCTCAAATGAAGAGGATTTTTCAAGAAATAAAGTAAATTGGAAAATCTAATCTCAAATGCAAAAGGATTAGTAGTTTACCTGAGTTTCCAGCAGAGGAGATGATGGACTATTAATAGTTCCACCCTTGATTCCCTCTAGATTTGCAGCAAAATGAGGATTGAAGGAGGAGAAGTTAATTTATAGGATGCAGGTGATGGCTTAGTCATGAAGATATCGGCTATGGAATTTCTGAAGTAAAGGAAACTCCTGACTTATGAACTGAAATCACAGAAAGAACACAGAGATATTGGTCGTAGGACCTCGACTTACGCGTGTTCACATATGCGCGTGTATAAATACACATAGGCGTATTAATACGAATCCAATACTAAAACAATGTTTCAAATCACACTTGGGTCCCACCCCGATTCTTGGGCCTGCTCAATTAATTATAATTTGTACATGACACAAAAATAATTCCCGTGCTGATGGACAACTTTCCCAAATTAATATAATTAAACATAATTTTGCTAATTAATTCCCCAATTATGCTAATTAAGCCCATATTTTGGGTCGGGGCTTCATACTGAGCGTGCTATAGGCATACATGACATCTCCGTGATGTCCAATAGATGAAAATTTGTTTGCCGTATCCTATACAATTGAAGCAATCATCTTGTAAGGCCCTAACTTTGGGGTGTTAAAAGTAGACATTCAAAGGAAATAACACTTGCATTCAATAATAAAATAGCCATTTAGTTTAAGTTTACATTCGAGGTCATACAAAACGACCGACAATTGGTAACATAAGCCTACAAAAGGAATAGTAGTGGAGGACTCGGTCAGACCCTAAGTTAGCCATGGTTCTGCTCTAATGTCCTCAACTCCGCTGAATATCGCTCCGTCTCCTTTTTCAACACTTGTTATTGAATACCAGAAAAATGTAGTACCATAGGCGATAAAACCCTATAAAAAAACCAAACTATCTACTCCTAAAGCTAAGCATTTTGTATAGTAGAGCAAGTGAAATAACATTTAAATGAAAGTGACAATAATAGCGCAACGATAAGTGTTGTGAAGTAATATTTTACCCTAGTATTCGTTATTAATTTCAAACTAGATCGCTCTTGCAAAGAAGATCTCCTAACCCAACCTCTAGCAGTCATAAGCTAATTCAACATTTACCCGAGGACCAACCCAGAAGTGGATTTAACTTCTAGAATTTTGTACCCAAGTTGAGTTATCCTGATTACCACCAGGACTCAAGTTTTCATTGGTTGCGTACACCTCATGACGTACAAGACCTGATTTCCAAACTTCTACTGTCTTAGGGTTCCAAACATATGATGTGGTAGACATGACCGGACTACCACATCATGGCTCATAGGCTGGCTTACACCCTTGGAGAAACCCATGTGTCATGTTGTCCAAGCTATGGTCCTCCACATCTATATCATGATTGCGTACAACTTGTGAAAGACATGAGCCGACAAGTACATAGTATTCCCTCTATAGTTTTCTATCCTTTAACAATGTTCATGTGTTCACCAAACTCTGTCTACGAGCAACCTTGTTATCGCTCACATGTATCTAACCTTTATGATTCTCCTTCAATCATAACATGTCATAATATCGGAAGCCAAACCATCCATTTCATGCATTGAAATTATGAGCATCCCCGGTATCTCCCACGCGTCTTTAACCTCTTACGATTCTCGTTCGATCGCAACATGTCATAATGTCTGTAGCTGAACCGTTCATATAATGCATTGAAAATTAAACTAGTTAAATTCATGATAGTTTCAACATTAATTGAAGTGACAAATCAAGATGCACTGATACGGATACGATATATAGATATGACACGATACGAATACAATGATATGACAAAACCTTAAAAAATAAGATACGAATATGTCGGGGATATGTCTGTAAAAATTAAATATCTTTATAACTATTAGTCATGGACATGGTATAAAAAGGAGTCAAAAGAAATAGAACAGTAGCTGGATCGTTAATACCAAGCATTTAGTACATATCAATTTTCAAAAGTCATTCAAAACAAAAAGAAAGATAGCAAAAGCAATACAAAGCATTCAATACATAATATATCGTATACATATTTTACAGTAGCACACAATATGTATATAATAGCAGTACAAATACTAAAAAGATTAGATAGAGTGCAATACATTTTTCACACTACATGCAAAAAAAAAGGAAACAAAACACAGAGTATGCAATGTGTAATGTGAATGTAAGTTTATTGAATAGAGTAAATTGAATTATAATAGAATAGAAAAACTTAAATATTATTGAGATCATATGGGTTTAAATAGAGATTACAATCTCTAGTAATGGAAACAAATAATAAGATTAAGGAAACAAATAAGAATATGGTGAAAAGAAAACAAGGATAATTCTAGAGAATATTTCATATTCCATATTCCAACACTGCCCCTCAAATTGGTGCGGGAATATTTGAAACGCCCAATTTGGATAGTAGCTTTTCAAATGTGGACTTGCTACCTTTAGTGAGAATGTCAGCAAACTGCTAGGATGAGGAGACAAACGTACTGCAAAGTTGGCCTGACAGAATTTTTTCTCGGATAAAATGATGATCAATCTCAATGTACTTTGTTCTGTCATGCTGAACTAGATTTGCCGCGATACTAATTGCTGATTTATTGTCACAATACAATGACAAAGGAATGGAGACAAGAAGGCATAAGTCAGTCATTAACTTCTTGAGCCATAGCAACTCGCACATACCAAGAGCCATAGCTTGATATTCAGACTCCGCACTAGAGCGGGAGACAACATCTTGCTTCTTACTCCTCCAAGTGACCAGATGTAGACCGTCTGTCACTAATAGAATAATCAGCATCAGTCCATGCCTCAATACAAAAATGCGCATGATTTGCAAACATAATACCTCAACTCGGACAGCCTTTAAGATACCTAAGAATACAATATTCCGCTGCAAGATGCGGTGTGCGGAGTGAATGCATAAACTAACTGACAACACTGACAGAATAGGCAATATCAGGACGTGTTATCGATAGATAGATCAATTTCCCAACCAAGCGCTGATGCTGTCCAATATCGGCTAAACACTCCCCCTTAGAATTGGCTTGCCGATGATTTTGCTCAATGGGAGTATCAGCCGGACAACATGCCAACTGACCAGCCTCGGTAAGAAGATCCAAAACATACTTGGCCTGAGAAATAAAGATACCAACAGAAGATCGAGCAACCTCAATACCCAAAAAATATCGGAGGACCAAGACCCTTGATCTCAAATTGACAACCCAAGTACTCCTTTATTGCAAGAATGCCCTCTAGGTCATCCTTGGCGAGAATAATATCAATATAGACACTAAGGACAACAGTTTTGCCCCGAGCATGGTGAGAAATAGGGTGTGATCAACCGAACTCTGATGAAATCCAACGCGGCGCATAGTAAAGTGATCAAACCGTGCCTGCGGAGACTGTTTCAAGCCATAGAGAGAGTAGCAAAGACGACACAATTTCCCAAGATTGCCAAGAGAGAAAACCGGGTGGGGGAACCATATAGACTTCTTCCTTCAGATCACCATTAAGTAAGGCATTCTTGACATCCAGCTGAAAAAAAGGCCAAGTGCAAATGGCTGCAACAGAAAAGAGGATCGGAATAGTAGCCATCTTTTCAACCGGAGCAAATGTGTCCGTATAATCCACACCATAAGTCTAAGCATAACCTTTGGTCACCAGATGGGCCTTATATCGAGAAATAGAGCCATCGGGATGGTGTTTGATGGTAAAAACCCAGCGGCAATCACGTCCAGGAGGAAGAGTAATCATTTCTCAAGTCTGAGTTTTTTCAAGAGCCTGTAATTCCTCAATCATAGTGGCACGCCACTCTGGATGGGCTATAGCCTCTGCCACAGTGTTAGGAAGAGAAAAAGAGGACACATAAGCAAGGAAACTCTGATAGGAGGGGGAAAGAGCAGGACTAGAAATATAATTAGAGATAGGATAAGACAAGTGCGCTTATCCTTGCGAAGAGCAATAGAGAAATCATCTGGATGGACTGGAGGAGGCGGATCAGGCAACGAGACAGCAGGACCATCGGTGATAGGAGGAGCTATATCATGTGGTCGACGAGAGTACACCTACGTAATAGGAGGTCGGCTAGGGAGGAGAATGACCCACATCGGAATAATAAAGAGTGTGCTAAAAAAAGTTGACATCACGGGAAGTGTAACATTTCTAGGTAGGAAGGTGATAACAACGGTAACCCTTCTGAGTAGAGGAATAACCCAAGAAAACACACTTAACTGCTTTGGGGGCCAACTTACTCCTAGAGGGTCCAACTAGCTGAACAAAACACGTACAGTCGAATATCCGAGGAGGACGAGAAAACATTGAGGCATCAGGATAGAGAACAGAGTATGGTGTGGCAAACTGAAGAACCCGTGAAGGTGTCCGATTGATAAGATATACGGCTGTCAAAATAGTATCTGCACAAAAAAATGAGGGAACATCCATACCAAGGCACATAGCACGGGCTAACTCTAAAATATGTCTGTTTTTTCTCTCAGATACACCATTTTGCTAGGGAGTCTAAACATTGGACAATTGGTGGATAATTTCCCGCTCTATACACAACGACGAAACTTGCTTATTAATGTACTCAATACTATGATTAGAGCGAAAGATTTTGACTGGCTGATTAAATTGTGTGTGAATCATTGTGAGAAACGGCTTATAAATCTAAAAAATGTCACTCTTATGTTTTATGAGGTAGACCCACGTGACACGACTATAACCATCAATAAAAAGAAAAAAATAATGAAAACCAAGAGTAGAAGTAACTGGGGAAGGACCCCAAACATCAGAATGTATTAATTCAAAAGGAGCAACAGGTCGAGGGCTCAAACTAATAGGATAAGATGCCCGGACATGCTTAGCCAACTGACAAGTTTCACAAGTGAACTCAGACAGTGGCAAATTATGAAACATTGGGGAAATAAATGTTTTAAATAACCAAAAGACACATGGCCTAATCTAAGATGTCGTCGCATAATCAAGGCTTTAATCGAGGGATCACTACGTAGGTGGAAGGTGGAGGGAGAAACAGGACCAAGAGGGATATCCAATAGATACAACCCATCCACTTCACGTCCATTTGCAATCATCTGTCACGTCACTAGA
Source organism: Arbutus unedo (assembly GCA_014822125.1). Lineage (NCBI taxonomy): Eukaryota > Viridiplantae > Streptophyta > Magnoliopsida > Ericales > Ericaceae > Arbutus > Arbutus unedo. Next base: position 9,201 of record JABCMJ010003894.1, read on the forward strand.
TCCTGAAACACACAATGAGTGGAAAAAAATGTCACAGAAAGTTGCAAGTTTTGGTAACAAAACTAACCGACACCAGATTAGTAGCTAATTTAGGAACATGCAATGTATCACGAAGAGAAAGAGATGGGGTAACAGATACGTGACCTTCACCTGAAATAGAGGAAAAAGACCCATCGGCAAGGCAGACCTTGTGACAGTTAGAACCAATGACATAACTACGAAACAAAGACGATAGACCTGTCATATTATCTGTGGCACCCAAATCGATGATCCAGGGAGAGGAGGTGGCAATAACACTATTGGCAGAAACAGTAGTACCAGAAGCAGCGAAAGTGGAGACCGGCTGAGATGTAGCCTCCATCTGACTGAAGAATTGATAGAACATATGAGCAGAGGCCGCTTGGTAGTAGGGCGACCGTGGAGAGCATAACACCGAGTTTTAATATGTCCAAGTTGCCCACAATGATGGCACCTCAGATGCAGCTTGCCAGATGGGTCAGAACCAGACGGTGGCAAGGGAGCAGCATGGGTAGCCAGAGCTGAATGATCCCCCAATAAAGGAGGAAGAATTGGTGCAGCGGGCTGATGACTCTCATCAGAAAGTACATAGGAGTAAGCACTCTGAAGGGATGGAAAAGGGTCCATAACCAATAGGTGAACCCTGGCATATTCAAACTCGTCACGAAGACCAGCCAAGAACAAAAACACCCGTGATTTATCCTGAATAGAAGCATAGTGAGTAGCATCCTCAGGATTCTTTCAATCATGAAAGGAAGAATAAAAGGTCAATTCCTCCTATCAAGCAAGAAGCTGAGAAATATATGTAACTGATAAATCACCCTGCAATAAACGAGAGATCTCTCACTCCAAATTAAAAATACGAACATTATTATACCGTTGAGAATAAATGGCCCGGGTAGATTCCCAAATAGATGCAGCAGTCTTAGCAAACATGAATCCAACGGCAATTGAAGTCTGCATAGAGCTAACCAACCGGGGACGGACCATAGAGTCGTTGGCGAACCAAGCAAGGTAGGTAGCATCAATAGTGGCGGGGGCGGCCTCAGAGCCCGTGAGAGAGCCAATTTTCCCTTTCCCCCCAACAAACATCTCAAAAGACTGAGCCCACATTAGGTAATTCATACTATCCAACTTGACCATGGTGATTTGGACGCCCGGTGAATCAAAAACATGTAAAGAGTCAGAAAAAGGGGCCCCACTAGGGTTTACAAACGAAGAAGCAGTGGACTCAGAAGCCATACTAAATCACCAGGCAAGAACCTGTCTATATAGACCAAAATTGAACAAAAGAAGGGCACAAAAAATATCTCCTCAAACCCTGAACACCTCAGACAATTGTCTCTTCAGACCTGAACACAATAAACATAGAGGTCAAACACATCAAGCAAGCATGGAAAAATCAAACCATATCCAAACCAAAGTAGCAGTCAAGACAGCAGTGGCAGCGGAGGAGGGAGGCAGCAGCGATGGTAGGGAAAAAGGGGCAGCGGCGAGAAAGAGGGACTGCGGCAGCAGAAGAGAGAGAGACAGTGGCGGACAGCGGTTGTCGGGAGAGAGACAACAGCGGCGACTACTGACGAGAAGGCAATGCCGCCGCCAGCATGACCGGCGGCGGCGGGAGAATAATAGGGTTTTTCTAGGATTTGGTTTTTTTAAGCTCTGATACCAAATTGAATTATAATAAAATAGAAAAGTTTAAATATTATTGAGATCATACGGACTTAAATAAAGATTACAATCACTAGTAATGGAAACAAATAATAAGATTAAGGAAACAAAT
>JABCMJ010003894.1:11033-34118 GCA_014822125.1 Arbutus unedo
TCTTGGTTGAATGACATGCTCCGTGCAAATCGGACCCAACAAGTTTATTATTTCAATATCACGATGCTGTTGATGATCGAAGGCATAGGGTTTTTTAGTTACTGATGTTTACGTCGTGAATCTATCAAATCCTAATGTGTATTGCTGCATATGTACAGATTGTACTTACACTTTGCCCCTTCATTTATTCCCTACTTCTAAAAAAATTCAATTTTAGCCCCGTTGTATCCCTAAAGTATCCACCACCTATCCGATATTTACGCGACTAATTTCGGAATATCTGTGCTTCATAGGTGACAAACTATATTGATACGAAAACCAAATGGATGGTAAATAGATTATGGTAACCAACATACTAGTATGATGACATTTTTATACGTCTTAAGCATGGTAAAGTCGCAGAGTATACGAAATTAGGTGGGCTAGCAAAAGGGAGGCCCAAAGTACAAGTTGAAGTCGTAAGGCTTAAGCTAACATGCGTCAAGAAATTTCCAGATTTGAGTACCTTCCATACTCAACTATAAACCTTAACAAATCACCTGAAAAGTTCATGATCACTTACATATATGTACCTTCATGATCATTTACAGGTAGAAAGCTAATGATCATTTGTTACCCCTCTGTATCACCATATTTCAAGATGGTTGTAAGATTTTCCGTGAAGAACTTGTTGGCCAAAAATAGTTTTAAATGGGTTTTTAACGCCTTGAAAAGAAATCTATCCATTTTGGATAGATTTGAGGAGAAATGATTTTTACAAAGACTTATTTACAAGATAACATATTTGTAAACCTTTTTACCAAAATCTCAAGATTATCTACGAATTTTCTGAAGTTGACAGATTCTGTTCAGGGAAAACAATGAAGATTTTTCTTACCTCAGTTCAAATTTTACGAGTTATAACATGCTCTTGCACAAACCCAAAGTTTGTGATGCAATCAAGTGCATCAAACCTGGAAGTCATGTATTAAAGGGAGAAATACCAAAGTTTTGGCATATAAATAGCAACAATTCGTAAATATAATTCTCAAAGTATTGGGAGCTGAAAATAAGAAGCCTAACACTAATTTATAGGCATTATGCTACCACAACACGACAATCTACTTACATTAGAACTGCCCTCTGAAAAAAGGTTGTCAACCACTAGAGGAATCCCTAAAATAAGAAGTTGAGGATAATGGAAACATGTAAGTTAAATGGGATCACAAGAAGTTATGTTTCAACCCCATGAGTGTTGGGTTGTATGTGGACATTCTGTGCTCTTGTTTACCGTAGCAAACCTGTTACTGCTTTCTTCCTGTTTGCTTCTTAACTAGTCCAAGCTTTTCTGTTCTAACTGGCTGTTAACCTTCACCAGGAAAGAATCTGACAGACTAATGAAGATTATTAATTCAAGAGTTATAGATGGTTGTGACATGGAAGAGGGACAGGATGGAAAATTAGGTGACATACCCAGCACAACAGTTGGTGATTGTACTGATTTCATGAAATTCAAATTCAAAGGACATTTTTTTGAAATGTTTCTTCGAAGTATTAGTATTTGACTGATTGTGTATTTATGACATCATTTACAGATATTCCTGAGCTATGCAATCAAGCTGTCATGGAAGCAAAGCAATGGATAGAGGAAAAGAAGGCGGCATCAAGTTTAAAATCAGACTTGGATCATGGCACCTGTACGCCTAGTTCTTTTGCACTATCACAGGTTGGAATTCTTTTTTTGTGATCTTTACTAGCAGATTTACCATATGTAGATGTCAAACACACTTTATATGGTGCACTTGTTTCAACAGATTCCGTCATGTTTCTCAGGCTGGGGTATAATCAATGCCGCCATTGCTGGCCTTACGATCACTGGCAATATACCAAACACCTCTGCCTCTTAATTATTTGCCTATATATACTTATATTGTAAGTATATATATACTATCCACCCATGCCGTACTGTAGCAAACGCGTTAAGTATCCCGCCTGGGGAGTACATTCACAAGAATGAAACTCAAAGGAATTAACAAGGGCCCACATAAGCGGTGGAGCATGTGGTTTAATTCGATAAAACGCACAAAACCTTACTAGCCCTTGACATATGAACAACAAAACCTGTCCTTAACGGGAGGGTGCTGACTTTCACCAGACACCACTGTCACCTCTCTTGTCCGCCACTTATACCATATTGGCCATACCATTTTCCACAAGCATCCAGGGGTAGGTGTCATTTTTTGATTTTCTGTACTCATACATATAACCAGACCTTTCTCATATTTTTCTCCCTATTGAATTCCCGTAACTCTTAGTCCCAATGCTGCTCAAACACAGTGCTCACAGCTTTAGTGTTCCATCTAAAAATTTCAAATGCGTTTCACTTTGCAAATTGATGTTTCCATGCTTCATTTCTAGTAGCGAAAACTAATGCTATGCAGGAACTTTTCAATATAGACATAGTTTGTTGTATCTATAGCATTGAAAAATTATATATGTATTCACTGTTGTTCTTTTATGTACGATGATGACATAATTGGGACATTAAAATATTCTGCCAGACATTTTGGAATGATTGGTGCTATTCTTTAGTTTTATCACGAGTTAAGTTTAGGTGGTCATGTCCTCTTCTTTTTTTTTAACCCCAGTTCAGGTCGTTCCTCTATTAAGTTTAAAATAGTCCATACTTTTCTTATCACTCTTACTCGAAATCTCTTTTTCCTCTTTGGTTTTAGCATCCTCCTCCTGGATCAGTTCTGTGCTCCTTACAGGTTAATTGGTATATGCTGCACAAATCATACCATTTCAAAGACGTTCCCTTAGCTTATTGATTCATTTCTACTTTTCTGTTCTCGTAAGACCTCTCCTCCATCTGAGCATTATCGTTTTAGCTGTACTCATTTTCTATGTATCTTTCACTTGCCTTTGCAACCATCAGTACCGTACATCATATAGCTGGTCACATAGGGAAAGTCATTTGGTTTGTAAGTGATGGTTTTTTTTTCGCAAATGCTTGGATTTATATCCTATCAATGCTAGTAGTGCCAGTTGGCAGGAGAGGCCTTTTGAGGTATTGTTGTTTAGTAAGACCGTTTTTGAGTTTGAGATGAATAAGGCTCCAGACCTGAGATATTTTCCTATCTCGGGTTTTCAGGATTGTTGAGGTAGGGACGTAGGGGTGAACGAGGATCTCATGACTTTGTAGTAATTTTCTGGAAGTGCAAATGCTAATGCCTGCACAAAATCCACATACATATATTTGATTCCTACGCATGTAGACTCTATGTAGAATAGGTGATTTCCGACCTATATATGTGATCACTCAAGCGCACTGTTGTACCTGAAGTCGAGTACGGTTTTGGTGTATAGTCTCCTCTAATCAGGGTGCTTTTATTGAGGGAATATTAGATGTTCAATACATGTAGATAATGTGTTACTTTGAAGGCTGATTATGAAACAAATTATGGATTATCTGGCGTGGCTTTTTTGGATTTGTGCTGCATATGGGGGAATGGAAATATACTGAGGCAATGGATTTGTGGTTTTGCTGCCATCAAATTTTGCATCATTTTAGATGGCGTAGCTGGTGACAGTGTCATGGCTAGGCAAAGACATCCTTTGTCTTCTTTATCGTGTACCAATTTTATAGTTTGTGGAGATTAGCTGATAGGGCTGCGATGGTGGATCTGATTGCATGCATGGTATCAGTATTTCTTTTTTTGAGAGGAGAAGATGATTAAATCCACTATTGTTTTTGAGAAATTTTTAAATGATTTCAGGGCTTAGGGTTCAATTGTTTAAATTTCCACAATATTTGGTTACTACTAGTGGCTGGTTTTTAAGGTCTGCCATTGAGTTTTTGCATTGAAGTACATCAGTTCACTCGGAGGGCAATCTTGGATTGAAGGATTTTTTGGCATCAGAAACTGAAGAATTGGACAAAATGGCGAGAGAATGTGTTCATATATTGCTGAGCTTCACTTACCCGAAACCCGTTTGTGTGTGCGAAATAAAATTGAAAAAGGAAATGATCATTTGATTCATTGGTAGGTAGTGGCAGAAGTAAGAAAGATCATTTGATTTGTAGGGAAGCAGAGCAAACAGTGTTGGGTGTGGGGAGCATAATTTCTATTGCCGAGAACATTGCCTGCGTTGGAAAATGGTTCTGCAGATTCCCACCGAGCGTAATTTTATGACTGATCTTTATCAAGAATGTGTATGTGTTTCAGGATAATAGTTGGGAAGCTATGGAGTTAGTCTAGGGAATTCTCAATCTTCTGGTAGTCTGTTTAAGGTCTCGTTCAGTTTTTTCTCCCTACATTGTATCCAATCTGATTAATATGACAAGTTCTGATTCTGGGAGGGTATCTCGTACCGTGCGACTTCTTTTAATTAATCTCCATTCACTTGTATCTTCTATGTAGAGTGATATTGCTCTACTGCTTTTGTGGGTTCTCTCATTCTTCTCTGGTTTCTTGGACCTCACTTTATTAGTCAGAAATTCCAACAATGTCTGAGATGAACGATTTATCTTCTCTACCATCTCTCGTTGATGGATTTTTTAACGTATGGGAGATTATAAAATAAAGTGGTCTATTCAAGTCTCTGTTCATTTTTTCGGTGTCTTTTTTTTGTAAATCCTCTTCTGAAGTTATTATTGATGATCCCAATATACCTATTGAATCAATTCGATGATTGCTAGGATTTTGACACTATTAAGATTAACATTTTTTATAATAGGCAAGTCTACGAATGATTGGATCTTCAACAGAAAATGGAGATAATCTGATAAGATCACTCTCATCGCAATAGAATACCACTATGAGTACCTAAACAAAAACGAGGAGCATGGAAGGTTCTTCCTATGAATTGAGATTAGGAACAAGAAAACCACCTAGTGAATGCTGCGGTCAGATAATGTGGTTGCTGCTACCAGTGGTCAGAAAGGTAGATGCATGGCAGAGGTCTTTTTGATCCTAACAGCAGAGGTAAAGTTATTAAGGTGGTCGTAGTGCCGGAAAAGTGGCAACATAAGCACTGGTTTTCATAACTATGGCTTGTCGGCTACCTGCTGAGAACTGTGCTAGTGGCCATTCATAGATGATATCGTTGAAGGAGATGCCCAGTTGATGAACTTGCTGAGCGGAAGAGGAGCTCTACAATCCAGGTAGGGTTATTGGTAAGGACATGCTAAATTCCTTCTTGAGTTTAAAATCTTTCTTTACAGGATCTCGATGTGGTGATAGGATATTTCAGTTGGTAGCGGAATATGGACCAACTAAGAGACTCATTGCTCTTTGGAAGATTTCCCTGTTTTGATGTCAAGATGGGTATTTCTGGATGGTAGGTGCGAAGACCATTTGTTTAATGTGTAAAATCTTCTTAGTTGTCGGAAAAAGAAAAATGAGACTCAATCTTTCAGGTATGGCCTAGAGAAAGAGGCATAATTCCTATGTTCTTCCACAGTAGTCTGGTATAGGTTGAAGGGGTGTTGATTGTATCAATCACCTATTTTGCATCGTCTTGCAGCTTTGGCTTTATGATGGAGATAATTTCCTTGGCAGAGATTGATTGTGTTGTCCAACCTTTGTTCTCATTTGATATTCTTATAATGTTTTTTTGGGATTAGTCTTAATGGCATGGCTCTTATCTTTGTAGATGTGTAGTTTTTGCTATGTATTGGGTTCTGTTCTTTTAACAGGAATATGAGAAATTTTATGACTAATTTTAGGATATCAGTGTTTTGTGGGATCAAATGTGTTATTTAGCATCTTTTTAGTTTTTCGTGTCTCTTCCATTAAGGGGATTCAGTTTTTTTCGGTATTGGAGATTGAAGAACACTGACGTAATTTTTTCGCACCCAATGTTCTCTTGCTCTCATCCATAGAATTTAGCTGCTTACAAAAAGGTGTAAAAGTGCCTTCTGTCACCACCAAGAGGCCAGGTTATGATGATACTCGATACGGTAGCTATAGGATACAACTAAGTGCCTATTAAAAATAATTACAGATTGGTCTTTTGTTGCAGTGAAAGAAACGAATTGTGCACATATTCTAGTTGAGTGTAGAACACTGCTGTGATTCAAGAGTTGTTTATCATTGTGATTCCAAGTTGCTTGTTTTATACTTTCTCAATGCAGGTTACTGAAGGTGAATTCGTCTCCCCAGTGGACATTGCCAAAGGGTATATGCGTGCCCATCCTCCTTGGACATCTCCATTAAATCATGTTGAAACAGGAATACCATCACCAATTGGAAGAGAACTTTTGAAAGATGAGACCTCGTATTCAGTTGCTACCAATTCTTTCACCTCATCAAAGGTACTGTTGTTTGATTCAAAACGTTACTTTTAGTGGTGGTTGTTTCTTTAGTCATACTGTATTTAAACAAACACACACACACTCTCTCTCTCTCTCTCTCTCTCTCTCTCACGCAAATTCTTTCCCTCTCTCCAACTATCGTTGTCATCTCTCGGCCCCTCTTTCCACTTTTTTCTCCTCTTCTTTCCTTTCTTGCTGCTCGGCTTGGAGCTCCTCCTCCACATCGGCAATTTTGTCCACCATCCCTTGGCTTCACCCAAGCTAGTTTTTTCTGGAGCTCGCAATTCATTGGGATCCCCACTTTGAATGTGCTGACAGCGAATACTTCCGCGGGTTACTCCACTTCATTGTAGAAGTTGCAGTACCTTTGAGCATAAGCCCTCGTGGACTCTCCTTTAGCTAACTTCATGGTCACTTACCCTTGCATGGTTATGTGGGTTTTCTTCCTCGAGAAGAAACGAGCAGCAAAATTTGATCTCAAATGCCTGAAGTTGTTGATGGAACTAGGATCTAACTTGTAGAACCAACGTAGGGTCAGGTGCCCGAGGCTGGATGGGAATATTCGGCACATAAATGCTTCATCATGGTCGTAGAGAATCATGGCTTGACAGTAGTGTTGGATCTGGTTGTGGGGGTTGTTGACCCCGTCATAAAGCGTGAAGGTCATCATTGTAAACTTAGTCAGGATTGGCGCCCTCATGATGTGTCGAGAGAAGGGGATTTGCGTCCCTTCACCCTCGGACTTGCTTGCCTGTACGGGCCTACCTCAGATGTCTGCCTTCGTATTTCCCCTCACTTCCTCCTTTTCGTGCCGTCCTCTCAGCTTGGAGCTCCTGCCATCCTCGATGTATTCGTAAGAGACTTTGCGTTTATGGATGGCGATCTTAGCTTGTCCAGTTATTCTGTGTCCCATGACTCCTATACAAAAGAACAGTGCCTTGGTCCTCTTCATGGTGTTTTTTTCGAAAACATTCTCGGGCTTGTTCCTTCTTTAGTGCTCTCTCGTTTTCTTTCTCTTGCTTTCTTCTTTCACGCCAAGAGGCTGTTTTGCCCTTGTCCATCTTCCTCCTAAGGCTGCAGAGTTCTCTATTTTGCTCGTCTAATCGAGCTAACAATATTTCAGTCAATCCAACTGACTTAGCCCGTACTGGTACGTTGATCCCAACGGTTGTAGGTTGGCGTACATTGTTCGTCTCCCCGTTTGGAACATCCTGCCTCAATTGCTGCTATGCTTTCCTTTTGTGCCAAGAGGCTGTTTCTCCCTAGTCCATCGTCCTCCTAAGGCTACGGAGTTCTCTATTCTGCTCGTTTAATTGTGTTAACAATACTTAATTCAATCCAACTAACTCAGCCTGTGCTGGCACGTTGATCCTAACGGTTGTAGGCTGGTGTACCTTGTTCGTCTCCCCGTTTGGAACATCTTGCCTCGACTGCTGTTGTGCTTCCCTTCGTGCTCTGGCGTTGCTTGACTAGGTGGAAACATGTGGTAACTCTCTTTTTCAAGCTCCCACTATGTTCGACAATTGTAGGTTATGGATTTATGGGACTCCCCCATGAGTTATGGTAAAGTTGAAAGATGGTTAACACAGATCTGCTCCACCGCTTTCTCTATCCAGAGGTCTTGTTAGCACAAGGGAACAACCAGTCAAAGGCACCTCGACCAATGGCCAGAATGCCCTCTTATGGTTAAGTACCAATATGGGAAAAATATTGTAGAAACAAATATGAAAAGCAAATATGTTAAATGCTGCTTATAGTGGTTTTTTATATGGAAGTGGCTAAACGAGTTCTTATTCATCAAACCTGGCGTAAGTACTCCAAGTGATCGATCCCTTTGCTCATGAGTCTTCATCTTTTTTTTACGGATTGGTTGAATGTTCTGATGAAGGCACTCAAGTTCATTTTCTGCATTGACCATCTCTGATCGTGGATTGATTTGACACATCATAAGTCTGATCGGCATGTTCACGTCGTTCGGCTGGCTGAGCCGACCATGTTAGCCTATAGGCCAGCATGGTGTTGTCTATGTGGCGCCCATGGGTAGATTGGCAAACGGATGGTCGGCTAAGCAATGGGAAACGTGCTGAGCCGGTAGTCCATGCTCATTCTTTGGGTCAAATTTTTAATCTGAGCTCGGCAGTCCTTTAAATGTGGCATCGTCTTAGGAGTGGAACTGTCTCATCATGTAATTAAGGAATCCTAGAGTCATTTTTTGTACATTCAAGGTGCATTTTTTTCCTTCTTATTTCTTCTCTGACTAATGTTTTGTCATTTTGTAATCCAATAATCTTGGTTACCTTGGAAAATCATCAATTTTGAACGGTCCTAAATTTCTCTCTCTTGGAATTGTAGCTTTCTGAAAATTTTGCTGTAGAAAAGAGAGAAGGGAGAACATGGATGGATTTTTATCATCCCAGTTGCTCCTTATCTGATCTCTAATAATTTATCTAATATGACTTGGATGCAGCAGAAAATATACTCTCTTTCCTGTGGATCATGGAATATCCAGGAGGAAATAAGAAGACTGCGTTCTAAGGCAACGGAAGACATGCTAAGGACAACCTCTTCTACACAAATTGATTTGTCATCATTCGCTCGGGAGCGTAAAAGCATCCATAAACCTTTTCTGGCTGATATAAAGTATTGGGAGAGGGGAGACAAAATGCACAACTTAACTTTGTTTCCAGACACAAAATCGATACATGCGTCACGGGATTTTCCTGCCAGAGCTAGTACTTGCCGTGGCTTACCAGGTTGGTATATATTTGTAGGAGATATACTTTCTATTCATTCCCATAATCTGTTGCCGTCTGTCACCAGACACCCCTACCCCGCAAAAAAAATGAACTTAACAATTTTACTTTTCGTTTCAAAGTACATGTAAATTAGTTGAAACGTAAATGTGATAAGCCAACGAACTGTTTTTCTGCAGCTTCAGCTTTAGAGTTAAAAGGTAACAGTTTATGGGACGATGATATGCCATCACAACCAATTATCTTTGCTTTGCCACGGAATCAGGTACCTGTTTGATGGAACTTGATTTTATGTAGTTACGAAGTGTTTTCATTCAATAGCCAACATCGTCTGCAGTATTGCTTAGCTTTATTGTCTTTATATTCCACTCAGGAATTATATATGTAGTTCAAGATTACTAAACATAAACTACTAAGTGTCCTGACTACTTTTCTGATATGTTTAAAGGATTTGGGAGGCATTCAGACTGTTGAGGGAGAAGGACATGCTGGTTCTAACTCTTGCCACCAAACCATTCCAGACCTTGCCTTAGAGGAAGGTAGTTTGGCTCACTTTCTTTTAGCGATAAATCTGCAAACTGTTTCATTACCTATTGTTGTGTGACTGGTTAATGCAAATATCATGCATGGGGAGTAAAAGAATTCCTTAAAGGGGAAAACTAAATTCTGATCCTAACATTTTTGTTAGTAGGGTTCTAGCTTAGTTTTATGTAGAATATTGAGTAGTTTTGTAGTTTTCTATAAGATGCTTTTAGTTTAATGTCAGGAAGTTTTGTAATACCAGTATGCAAGTGCATTGCTACTTTGAGCTCCTAAAAAGCACAACAATTTGTAAAAAATTGTTATTGAGCAACTCAAGGCTTCAGTAATACACAAGACTAGTAGAGAAAGGGGGACATGTAACCGAGTCTATCGAAATTTATGAACTTAAAGGAACCCAAACCAGCAACATCTGTCACAGAACCAATAACTAAGGTGACACGAGAAGGGTAACCAGAAGTGTGGCAACCAAACAAAAAATAATAAAAAAACTTGTCATATGATCAGAAGTACCAGAATCGATAACCTAAGGAGTAGGAGTAGCAAGATAGGCAAGAGCTTGACCTTTCTGATCAAACTATTTGGAGATTAGGCGATGATTCTCATCCTCTAAATTGATAACGACACATGGTCCTGAGATAGAAGAACTAGGGAGCTGGTGGTTGTCCACCTCTAAAGCCATAACCTCGTGTGGTGATGGGCGACCATGAAGATCCCAATAATGCTTGAAGTACGATTATCATCATTGTAATGGCGAGTCCCACCACCAATCCTGATGTATGACCTACGCGACCAGAATTGCAACTTGAAGCATGGCCTCCACGACCAGAATCACTGCCAAATCCATCTCTGCTATATCCCCCTGACTGACGTTCATTGATAAGAAAAAAACTAGTAGAAAAATAACCGCCAAAGAGTAGGGACAAAAGCAGAGCAATAAGTAGGCAGATCAAAAGTATAAATAGTGTTAGTGACGAAGACAACTAAAAACCTCGCCGAGAGAAGGAAATTCCCTAGTGCACCAAAAGCTGTGAACGAATAGGTCATAGGAGTTAAGGTAATAAGAAGTGAGCCAAAGGCATGGACTTATGTTGTCGTTGCATAACCTGAATGTCGCCAAAAATCGACAGACAAATATTGAGCTCCTCGCAGATACTATGGATCTTAGCATAATAATCCTCTAGGATAAATAACCAAGTGAGAGAGAGAAGTAAGTTCGATAAAGATCATAAGTCCTAGATAGGATTAACTTCTGAATATGGATCCTGAGCTTGATGCGAAATAAGTTTGGCATTAGGTAAGAAAATCAGAGTACTGCTAATTAGGGGCTCCATACTATTCAACAACTTGTAGGAATTTGAGCATATTTGGTCGTCTATGCAGAAAACTTAGCATCAATTTCTTTTGGGGGATCATCAGTCAAAAAACTAAACTGCACTTTCCCAATATAGTATACATACCTTAACAGTCTTAGTTTAAGTGGCATAATCTTTACCATTCAATGTCGTAGAGATGATAGATAATGTCTTAGGAGACCAAGAATATCCAAAAAAACCAATAGGTGTAACAACGGAACTTGAGGCCATCACAACAAATAATAGCACGACGAGAGATAGTAAACAATGACTATCAACTCCAACGACTACTCTGATTCAACAACTGATTACCAACAAAAAATCTGATAATAATAGTAAATGACAATTAATTGATCACCAAACATCAACAAGAGCCCATACCCAAAACTGCAATCGGAACATAGTAGATCAAAGCAACAACCAACATACGAATTAGACCCACCAACTGATGAGGAATCAATCGAACTAGTGTTGTTGAACCTGGATAACTTGAGAGAGAGTGAACAACGATCAGCAAACAATTAGCAGCGAACAATAGTCAGGGAAAACGAGAGTATCCAACAATCAGCGAACAAAGACATCGATCCATGATCAACGAAAAGAGAGATCACTTGATATCGATCGGCAGTGTGGCGGCAAGGCGAGATCAACCGGGATCAATCGGCAACGTGGCAGCAAGGTCAATCGATGGCGACGACAAGGGATCAACGTCTAGGTGACCACGGTGTGGTCAGCGGCCGGTGTAGGGTTAGGTTGGCTTTGATACCATTTTGTAAAAGAAAAATGTGTTTATGGTCTTTTGCTTAACCCCAACACGAAATGTCATTGACATACAAAAAGTGAGAGTATAATATGAACTACGAAACTACCCTCACTAACACTGTGACCTACATTATAGTTCTTAACAGAGATAGTTCCCAGTGTGCAAGCTTTACAAGAATTTCTTGCGTAGCTGGGCATTAAAAAAATAAATAAGGTGAAGAGTGTTTTGGTTTTGGTTTTTCTCGTCTCTTCGACTATTTTTGCGTTTGTCAATTGCTTATTCAGCCAAATAACGAATTCATGGATGACTTTTTCTTTTTTCACGAGTTGATTTCTTTTATCCTCCATACTTTCTCATGTTTTTAGAGTTTGTATGTCAGTAATTTAGTTTTATCAGATGTCACCAGACTTTGCACTAGGCAGCTTTGGAGTCCTCTAATATCCCTCTCCTCATGTTGTCCCCCCCTTCGTTCCCAAACCAATATGAAAACAAACTGGATGGAGACATCTCGAAGTGGTCTAATTTTCATCTTTTTGGTTCTTGTGCACTTCTCAATTGTGTCTTTAGAGTTAGTTTTTTACTTCTCATTTGGTTATTTTGATGGTTTATGCCCCATCTTCTCTCTGAATGCATCTACAGATTCAATAATGAGTGACAGAACTTATTCTTCTGACAAAGAAGAGAGTGGATTAAAAGGCAACCCAAGCACAAACGGTTTCCCTATCTCAGGATCTAGGTGAAAACCAGGTCTATTCCATCCAATTTTGCTGATATGTTACAGTGAATAATTAAATCTTCATAATGCTTGTTTTCTTTTCTTCAGTTGTGATGCAGGAGATAATGGACAAAACCGTAGATCCTTAGATGACAAGAGCCCAAAACCAGTCAGCTCGAGCCTTGACAAACTGGTTAATAGCGCCCCCTTGGAAGAGACTTGCGAACTTCTAAGTGAAGCTTCCATGGAGGTCCCAGATATAAATGAAACAAGTAATGGTGCAGCAGCAGCAAGCTTTCAAAACAGTTGTAGCATGCATTGTGAGGAGTTATCAAAGGAGTTGTTGGCTCAACCAAATCCAGATGACAATTTGACGGGAAAAACCACCACCGTGGTTGACAAGCCACAGGGAAGGAAACTGACCAGCAGATACAACAGAAAAAGCAGGGGGAAGGGATAGATGAGGTGAAAACATGAAGTCTTAGTTTTTGGCCTTCATTGTACTCTGTCTACTGTGATGTTTCTGTACATTAGCCAAGAAGGGTTATCCACTGTTTGTGGTCAAGCCATAATGTGTGTGTTTTTAAATTTGTAAAGCCCTTTGTGTCAATGATGATTCATACAATGGAGATTTGCCCCATGAGGTCTCGGTTTGGAACTTTCACACTGATGACAATAGTTGGAGACTTTGGAATTTAGGCATATGAGTCCAGATTTCACTAATTAGTTTGTCTGCGAATATCCTAACTTGCTGTTTGGGAGCTTTAAATTCACACCCACATTCATCTGCACTGGGAAAAAGAGTTGACAAAAAAGGACTGCAGTAGAGCATTTTCAAAATAAAGTAACTAATGAACCATCCTAACTGAAACTGGTCGCACAATTTTTGGAGATGCTAGTTGAGATCAAGCGACTGAGCAATAGAGAAGTGATAGAGAGTTTTTTAGAGGCCAACCAAACTTTAAATGCAAGTATATGGTAGTTCTTTGTAAGGGTAGTGGGGCCATATATTGGAAATTTGGACTCTTTTAAGGTCAGTTAAGTCCAGAGAACAATTTGAAATGGAATTAAAAGAAACAATTTCAACACGGTTAGACAAGAAGAAAAAGGTGGAGCTGCACAAGCGCCTCCGAAGCCAGCCCAGTGGTGAGCAGTCAAGCTTCCTCCTACGACTTTTGGACTTTATCATAACCCACCTCTATGCAGAGCCTGATGTAAATCAGTGGGCCGGCACACTACTCCAGATGGTCAAATACCCTACCTATCCCCAAGATTGCAATGATCCCTTCCGTACAAAGTTTTCTAAATATCCATTTTCTCACTCTTCCACAAAAAACACATAAACATGAAAAATAAAGGTAAAATGCACTGACCTGCCTTGAGGTTTTTGACAATTGCATGGACCTCCCATGAGGTTATAAAAATTACAGTCACCTCTTTTACTTTTGAAACTATTATACCATTACCTTCTATTGTTAGTTGCCATTAGAAATTGTTTAGTTTTTGATGAGGTCAACCTATTACTTTTTTAAAGTGCCTAAAAAACAATTGGTAATAGCCAAACTCTCCGAGGCACGCAATTTTTGTTTATCTCCTCATTTTACTAAAGCTATGTAATTCCTTTTTATTTTAGTTAACTTTTTAGCAAATACATTAGTTGATTGCTTATTTACTTATCATGTAATTTATTTTTTTCCAAGTTATGAATGTCATCTACTATTGGAAGCGTCCTTAGGGCTCGGAACAAAATGCGTCATTGTGGGACAAATGTCATTCTTAGAGTCACAAATAATAAGAAAAACAAAAGAAAGTTTTACTATGCATACCCATATAAAGAATGTGAGATGTGAGAATGGTGCAAAGGAGAAAACGATAGTGCCTAAACCTCTGAACCAATGAATGTCTCAACAATTGAAGTTGAAGAAAAAAGTAACTTCGCAAGCTTCTCTACAAGGGTCTGAGTTCTTGAAGCAAACATGGCTATGTCGAATGCGAGTTTCATCATTTTCGTGGTCATTAACATGATTACCTTGTTCGCAGTATTACTTAAGTAGTCGTAATTTAAATTTAAAAAAAGGAAAAATATGTTATGAAATTCATTTCCCTATGGCTATGAAATTCATTTCCTTTTGTATTGACTTTGGGAATTTCCATTTAAAGCATAATTATATAATGTAGTAATCCGTTGCCTCTTGTATTATGCAGTGTTACTTAGAAACATCAAAATTACAATGAATTTATGTTATGATGTAATGCGTTCACAAGTTGCATAGCAGTGCCCCTTATGTTATACTGTAATCTGTTCACAAGTTGCATAGCAGTAGTTGCACTTAGCATAACGCAACAACACAACATAAGTTGCTAGCATGCAACAACACGCAGCTCCACGCAACAGTTCATATAGCGGCAACATAAGCAACAACAACAAAAACTACTCGCAGTAGCATAATCAACAACAAAAGCAGAAGTAATAACAAAATAGGCAATGCATAAGTAAAAAGGAACCATAAGCATAGCAAAATCATTCCATTACAAAGACAATGCATAAGCATATCCATATCTGTTAAGAGAGTTATTTTTCACCCCTCCCATCCTACAAAATAGGGGGGGTTTCTTGCACAAAGACTAAAATATCCCCCTTTTTTCTAATTTTTAGTGTATTTGATAATCCTTATTTTAAGGAGTTGATTTTAGGGGAGAGCTACTTTTCGTCCATTTACCAAAACATCTCTATCTCTCCTTCATTCAATTTTTTTATTTTGAGTGTTTTGTGGTACCAAAATAAGTCGCATGTTGTGCAAATTTTTATTTCGGCAAAATATCAAAAATTCATCGTTGATTAAAAATAATATTTAAAGATTAACCACAAGTTCGGTTATTGAAAAATAATATTTTAATATTTTATTTTTTTTAGTGTTTCGTGATCCATAAATTGAATAAAGAAATTATAGCAATTCAAGAAGAAAAGCAAACGTGTTTTTTTTTTGAAATATTTTTTAACTTTATTTATTTATTTATTTTATTAGCTTTGCGTTAAATATTTAAAATTATTGATTCATCCCTTAAATTATTCAAAAATATTTACATTCATCAAATGTCCTAATGCACCCAATTTTAGAGAGAGAAAAGTAAACGACACCGCCTATTTGAAATCCTTTCGATCATACTTTTCGAATTTTGTTCTCAAAAAAATACTAAAAATTTAACGTTGACTTAAAAAATTATTTCGGAATTAACCGTGAATATGAAATATTTTGATAAATAGTTGTTGAATTATGGTAAGGTATTTATTAATTTTTATTAATTTTTATTTTTTTTTGTTGATTTACAAAACAAAGTTAAAAAATCTTCTAAATCATTCAAAAATATTCGTATGTATTACATGTTTTAATCTGCCAAACTTTAGAGAAAAAAGTGATCGACACCACTCATTTGAACTATTTTGGTCTTGCTTTTCGAATTTTATTCTCGAAAAAATACTAAACATTTACCTTTGACTTAAAAAATTATTTCAGAATTAACCGTTAATTTGAAATATTTTGATAAATGGTTGTCGAATTATGATAAGGTATTTGTTGATTTATATTTTATCATTATTTTTCTTTTCTTTTTTTTTGGTTGATTTATAAAAAAAAAAGTTCAAAATTTCTTAAATCATTCAAAAATATTCATCACATGCTCTAATGTGCCCAACTTTAGAGAGAGAAAATGTGACCTACACCGCTCATTAGAACCCTTTCTGTCGTGTTATTCGAGATTAACCATTCGCTCGGACTATTTTGATAAAGGTTGTTGAATTTCGAGATTTTTGTAAGTTGGTTAATTCCTTTTCCTTTTAAAAATTATTTTCCCTCTAAAAAATAGATTGTTTTTCTTAAATTATTTTTGCAAACCTGAAGTATGTTTTCAAATTATCGAAACACAATTAGCATAAATTGAATCTATATTACGTTATTTTTATCCTTTTCATGACATAAAAATGATTTACGTATCAAATAATTTGCATGTCACGATCCAATACACAAGGGGCCTGTTTGATTCGAGGGATTAGAGGTGGGATTGGACTAATAATCTCTCTACTCTTTTTAATCCCATGTTTATGTATAATTTTATCCCCTCGCTAAAAATCTCAACCGGACTAAATATCCTTCAAAAGGAGGACAATTCAATTTGGGGAGGGGGGGGTTTCTGGACTAATTAAAAATCTACCTAAATATCCTCTCATCTTCTAAAAACATGATATATAACTAGGGATGAAAATAAAACATGGAAACCAGACCGGAGTGACAGTTTGAAGATAGAAAAATTTGGTCCTGTTCGGTTTTGGTTCAGGAGTTTGGGAAAATCGGTTTTTTGGTCTGGTTTCGGTTTGGGAAAATACAAAACCGGTTCAAACTGAGCCAGAACAGATGGGGGTATAAATATAAATATGTTATATTTTTAGATTTATGTGTTATAACTTATAACATATTACTCCATTAGTCATTTAATCAATTAGGATTTAGGACCATTGCCTTGTATTGGAAATGAAAAGTTACTATTATAGAGAGTAAATAATAAGGAAAACCACCAGCTAGGGTTTAAAAAATAGGAGTAAGATCAAACTGTTTAATCTTTCAAAATAATGTTCAATGCATTTTCATTGTGGAAAATTTTACCCCAAATTGTTAAGTTTTCACTTCTTTTTTATGGTTGCCCCGAAATATTGTCCAAAAAATCAAAATGTCCAAACTGGCTCAGACAGATTAAAACCGGACCGGTGGACTCGGTCCGATTTCGATTTACAAAATTTTCAAACTGGACAACGGTTCGGTCCCATGAATTCCACCGAACCGGACCGGTTACACCCCTATATATAGCTTTGTGGAAGGAAAAAAAGTACACTACTATCATTCTTCCACTGTGCAAGAGAGGTCACACAAGATCAAATCCTAGTGGAGAGAAACTCGTTGGACGATCGCCGAAGCAAGTGTCTCATCTTTCTTTTTATATTTTTGGAAGAAGAAAAAATAGACCACTATCATTCTTTCACCAATATTTTTTTGTTATGGTAAAAACTACAAGAGTTTGATGGCATTTGGTTAGTTGATGCAATTTGCTTATCTTATACCAACATAATGGAATAGGTCTGGTAATAATGCTTTGATGGAAGCATAGGTGACGAGATGCAGAAATTGTCTCAATATTATCAACTCATCAAAAAGTTCAATGACTTTGTAACAATTTTTTTTCACATAGACCTAAAGACTTTTCTTTTCTTTTTTACCATTTGTAGAAACAGACAGAGGAAAAGATCCTGCAAAACAAGTCATTTCTATTCTATGATTCTTGGCTTCAAATATTTGAAAAAAATCGAGCTATCAGAGAGTTTGCAGAGGGTCTTGCTAAAGCGGTTGAAAATATGGATCCAAAAGACATGGATTTATTATTTGGTGATGACGGGTTAAGTGCTACTGTCGGGAATGCAACTGCAAAGGGTGCTACTATGGGGAACATGGACTACTCTAACTCAGTGGACAACAAAATTCTGCCAAGACAAAAAGAGGCAAAAGGAGGAAATAGTTGACGGGTTAGCCATGTTTGTTGAGGCTTGAGAAGGTAGGGGATATGTTGACTGTGACAAATGTGAAAAGTGAGATTATGTAGTTAACGATTACTGCTGATGAGAGCCTAGATATTAGTGAGATCGTCTCGTATGATACCCAAAAAATAGACTTGTTTTTTAGCTTATACCACGATGACAAGTATAAGTGGGTTGGGAAGTTGCTTCGTAGGACGGGTAGGTGCATGCAAGGAATTGGTTGTCATTTGAAGTTATTATCATCACTAAATTAATATTATTGGTATTATAAAGTTGATGTTTGGGATTAATGAGTGAAAGACATAAAAAGTTAGAACAATATATAGAGGAAGAAGTTACACTTAACTGGGGTAAAACATTGCAACAGGGGCAAGATAATCAATTTAGATATTAATCTGTATCCAAATGTCTTCAAAACAAACATGGAATTGATTGGATATGACTTGTCCATCAAATAATCCAATGCATAAACAAGCACAGGATAAGAGAGACTATTTTACTAATAGTCCTAAGACTGTTTAGTCTCTCGACTAATAATCACTTCACTACAATCTCATGTAATCCTATCCCTCCAATCAAACAACTTCAGATATACTAGTGGGGTCACCCACATTCAGTAGCTCGAGTATTTAAGATATATCATGCGGATTGGTATGAATCTTGCAGTATAAGAATTTACATGCAAAACTCCAAAGGTCCAAGCATATTTTCGATGGTTTTCCATATTTCGCAACTCTCGACAACTTATTAAAATACATTAGATAAATATTAACTTACAATAGTATAATTTTTTTTTATGTTTGGTTTTCCACAAAGTACAAATTAAGGAGAATTAGTATGAAAATAAAAAAATAAAAATTAGTGTAAAGATAAAAATTTTATTGATTCAAAAAATTTAAAATTTTAACTGTGACCTAAATTTTAAGACTAGCTGCAACCTTTAATTTTTTTGGGTTTGTACAAAAAAATAAAAAATTAATGCAAAAATAAAAAGTTGAATTGGTTAATTTTTTTAAAATTACATCTTATTATTGCTTATTTAAATTTTATTTTTAATTATATATTTTTTAAAAAATTAATGTGAAATAGTAAAAGGGAGGAGAGTGATATTTTCATAATTTAAACGAGGGAGGGGAGTAATATTTTTATAATTTAGAAGTGAAGGAAAGGGAGAGGGGTGGAGAGTGGTGGTTTTGAAATTTCAAAAAAAATGTGGAGCATTTGTTCAGGAGAGGTGTGATTTTTGCCTTTGGAGAGGGGTAAATAGAAATTTTCATCCGTTAAAGAACCATATCCATTACAAAGACAATGCATAATACCATTTACCATTACAAAGGCAATGCATAAACATATCCATATCCATTACAAAAGCAATGCATAAGCAGAAATATATCCATTAATAAGTCGTACGCGTAATTGAACATTACCATTTACCCAAAAAGAAGTTCAACACAGTTTACGTCCAAAAAGAAGTATGGATTCGTGTCAGATACGTCCAAAAAGTTAATAATATGTCCAAAAGATTGATACTATATCCAAAAACACCCAGCTTCCAATAGCATTCTAGGATTGAAACCAATAGGAAGGTTTCGTATTTGCAAGTGCAAGCACAAACATAATAAGTTGAAATGAAAAACGAAAGAAAGTTTACGTTGAGTAAAATGAGAAGAATGTGTTAATTGTGTCACACATTGAGAACCTAGTTCTGTACTTTTATTTCCAACCTCCTCTCTACCACGAGGCTAAATTCAACATATAGAATGTGTGATGACTAGATGTTTGGTATTTTATTTTTATTATTTTTAGTTTATTTTAGAACTTCAAGATGATGATACTAATGTCTAATTATGGTTAGTTCATAATCAAATGGAGTTTTGAGCTCGATGTGAGGATTTTAATAGTTCAAGGAGTTAATGTAATCCCTAAATCAATTTTTTTTATAAAAATTAGACAGATTTTCTAAACTTTCAAAACCCTAGTTTTGCTTGAGGAAGACGAACGGGTGCCTAGATAGAAGATTTGCACGAAGAGGTCAACTAGAACATCATAAAGAGTGTCGAGAGCTTCACATAGAGCCCAAAAATAGTTGAGTACACTAAGAGTTCGTGGGTCTTTTGAGCACTACATTGTTTTATACGTTTTTAGCGATTAAGGTAGGATTTCAAGTTGATTTACATTGAGATACGTAGATCATGTTTTATTCGATGGTATATATGTTGTTTTTAGCTTGTGATCGAGTGATGCATGTTCTGTAATATTTTCGAGCATATTTGGACAGTTAGGTTGCAGAAATGAAGGTTAAAAATGAGATACGTTCGAAAAAATAGATTTTAGAAATTTACCTAGGCTGCTCGAGTGAGGTATAGGCCGCTCGAGCACCCTCCTTAAATTTTTGACAGTCTGATTCTAGCAGTGGATTGGTTTTGGACGCTTGAGCGAGCTCCTAACTGCTTAAGCAACCTGTGAAAAAATAGAAAGTACACGGATGCATTGTGGTTCCAGTCTATTTTTTGCCTTCCGGTCCATTTGGGATTACTGTTTAAGTCTGGAATTATGTATTGTGGTTCAGACAAGCATACATGGGTGTTAGACACTAGGTAGGGGATGGCCCGTTAGTCTGGTAGCCTAAGAACTTTACTTGAAGTCTTTATGATTCCTCTGGTACAAGACTGTAGAACCAAGAGGAGTCCTAACTGGTCAGAGCAGCCCGTGAACTTTATGATAGGGTTCCCAATGTGGGCAGCTTGCTATGCAAGACCATTGAAATTATCCACAAGTCGCATGTTGAACATGATAGCATTATGATTATTTAGTTGATTATTTATCTTGTCGTTAATGCATATTATATAGTTGATACGAGCATGCTTTAATTAATATGTCAATGTTTCAATATGATTTTCTACTCGAGCTCTAGCTTATATTTTTCTGTAAACTAACAATTTACAGGTAATGATGTGAATTCGAGAAATTAGGCCTCAAATTTTGAAGATGGTTCGGCATACTAGATAGGATTTACGTTTTCAACAATATTAATATGTTTAGATGTTTGAGTTAGAGGTTTTAGACTTGATTTAGTTATTTGGGCATTGTGGGCCCGTTTTATTAATTCATGTTTATTTTTAGATAGATTATTTATTTGACTATCATGATTTGGGAGTTTTTAATTGGAGATATGTTTATGTTGAGCTTTATTTATATTGTGTCATTGATTTTTCATGCCTTAGAAGTTTGAGGTGTGATAACTTGGTAGTAGAGTATGGTTCAAATACCTAGAGCCGTGGATAGGGTCCTAGAGGTTTGCATGTTTATGTTGAGTTATACCGAATATTATATTATGACTTAGTTCTTTTAGAGTAAATTACTAAATTATCATTTGTTTTAGCATAATTACAAATTTGCCTCTTTAGTAAAACTTACAAAACAACCCCTGTATAAAAAACTTACAAAATTACCCCTAATTATGGAAAATTATAGATTTGCTCTAAGGTTTAAAATTTCAGTTTCACCCTTGATAATTATAATTATAAAATCTCAATTTTTAGTGCTCGCAATTAAATAAATTACGTTATTACTATAATATTGTAAAATTACAAATTCAAAAAAAAATTGAATTTGAATTAGTATCTAAGAAACTCCTTATACTTTTGACTTTACAAATTTAGTCTTAGATTAAGAAAATAAAATAATGCCCTAGCTTAATTAATTATATATTTGTACCATATTTTTATTTATTACATAATTAATCATGGGTAATTGATAATTATAAATTCCATCAAATCAATATTTAATTCACAAGACCCAACTATGTTAATCAAAATGTTCTCTTAGTTATCTTAAAATCATAAAAGTAATTTTAAGCTATATTAATTTATATAATTAAATCCTAGACTTATGATTGATTTCATACATATCTAATTAAATCTAGATTATCTTAAATATACAAATTATTCTACCATAGTAAGTTTATTATTATCAATCCAAGATTTTTCTAATTATAGTTCACACTAAATTAATAAAATTCATAATAGCAAAAGGAATTTTATATTATCACCCCTAGTATATTGTAAACTACGAAACAAATTCTGTATCGAACCTTGCTCCGAATAAAATTTCACTTTAAAACCAAACCAAGAATTTGATAATTACATAAACAACCCTAGGTTCGTAGATAAAAAAGGACTGAGAATGGCTTAGGATTCACTCAACGTTCATAATTAGAATAGAATGTATTTAACTTTATGTTGTGCTTCATTTTATGTTATTTAATTAATTGTTGTTTACTTACGATTTATTTGTTGTCTTTCAAATATGATATGATTAAGCATGATGATTAGGTTCAATCTATGAGATTATATTATGAACGTAGACGTTATATGGAGCATGGATATTTAGGTATCATGGGGATACCCAAACTGGAAACATATTGAGAATTATACTAGTGCTTGGTTGTTGTGAATATTATTCTCCATAAAAATATCGTATGCAATGTCTTGTAGCCGTGATGCGACTTAAGTCGAACTTGAACTTGAACTTGAAGTGTAACGCCCCGATTTCTCGGAATATTAATTAAAACAGTTTAATTCCATTACTTTGAATAAAATAAGATGAAAACATTAATTCATTGTGAATTTCAAAATAAAATATTGTTTGCGGAAATTTGACAAAAATTACTAAAATATCCCTTCTGAGTTTACATTGTGAATTGAAAATATTACAACAGAGCTTCTAAGGATAAAGTCTCAATGTGTTATCATGATCTTCAGCTGCAAAGCCCAACTCTTCCATCTCAGGTTGCTTCTCTTCCTACACTTCTTCATCTGGCATGAATGCTAGGGGCTGAGAAATTGCTCCGTAAGTATATAATACTCAGCGAAAAGCATACCTGAATACTAACCTAAAAAGCATGCAATTTGACAAATATAGTAATCACATTAGATAACAGAGTATAAAGCAGCGAAATAAACATAGAGGTTCGTTATGAATCTTTTATTTAAATTTCTAGGACTCTCCACCTCGAGAATTCGATCTTACCATTTTAAACGCTTGCATAGGCAATCGGTCGATATTGACCAATCCTCAC
>JABCMJ010003895.1:0-19145 GCA_014822125.1 Arbutus unedo
TATATATATATATATATATATATATATCATGTTTAATGTTTAAAAATATTTTCCTTCCATTTTATTTGCTGGAGCCATTGAATTTGGCTTGATGATCAATATTTAAGCCTTTAAGGACTGTTTGTTAGAGGTTAAAAGGAGATAATAAAATTATCACCATGAATATAATTATCTGGCTTGTTATATATATATATATATATATATATATATATATATATAGAATTTGTTTATTTTTTTTGGTATTTTATCTATCTGGAGGAATAAAAAATTTTCACCCCTCTTTTTATTCATATTTTATCTCCTTTTATATTATCTTCTATTTATACAAATATCATTAATAATTACGAGAGTATTATCTACTAACTCATATCTACCATATTCTTTTTTCCTCAAAAAATACTTAAACAGACTCTTTATAACTATTTTTTACCTATTCACCCCTTTATAATAGTTGCCCCATTCTACTCTATATCTCCTATTTTATTATATTTACCATATCTCTTTTAAAATTTTAACCATTAATCAACGGGTCGTAAGAGTTTATTAATTCCATGATTTTAAATAGTTTTATTAACTCTTTTGAGATCAGTCTAGAAGAAATTTTATCTCAACTTTTAATAACTCCTCCACTAATAGATGATAAAATTAATATGTAAAAAATTAATCAATGGCGCAAAACAATTTCGAATCTTATGAGTTATCAAAAACAATGTTGTCAAGTACTTCTTATTTTTTTCACATCAATCAACTAACATCTGCATGGTTGTTCTTATTAGGGTATGGATGTAAACGGAATGAATCCGTGGTGGGTTTAATCTTCTTCGTCTTCAATTTGTGAATTCAAAATTTTCTTCCATTCCTGTCATGTACCTCGAATGGGAAATGAACGTACCCGACCCTCTATTTTCATCCCGAACGAGAATTGGGGATCTCCATTCCGTCACGCTATGTTTTTTTAATAAAAAAATTAATTCATCTCATATAAAAGTACACAAATCTACATTGCAAGACTAATACATGACATGACATAGAGTCTAAATTATACCCAACACCACAAATATTGACTCTAAATTCCATCCAACACTACAAAACATGAAGTCTAAATTCATTTAATAAAAACATAACATAATCAAATTGTTCTACAATAAACATACTAATTTTAAATTAAAAATAAAGTTCAAACATAAAGTCTAAATTCTATCTGCATACATAGAAAGAGGTTAAAATGTAAAATAATATTTATATAACAATTCTTTTAAAAAGAGACGGGGAATGGGGTAGAGAATGGGGCGGATGTATGCCTACGACTCGTTCCCTGATCTGTTTCGCTAACTTTTGTCTCAAAATCCAACCCGATCTCTAAAAAAATTCCGAAACTCCAATCTAAACGGGTCAAAGAACGGGATGGATAAGATTGGATAAAATTGCCAAGATATATAGACCTATCAAATTTCTGGTGGTTTCTAGTACTGCATGTTTTTTAGTCATTGTAACATAATGTGGAATCTTTAGGCTCAAACTTTTGAATGACACAGTCGGTCCGTTCGAGGTTAAGTTTTTTGAGGTTCCGTTTGTTAAACTTCTTCATACCTTGGGATTCATAAGGTAGTGAAATTAAGATATGATTTGTAAGGTGGTGGGATTAGTAATTTCACGTCGAACTCTTACAAGTACATTTATTTATCACTCAGGATAGAATTCGCAATTCATGGTTGATGTTTGTTTACAAAATGGAGGATGAGATTAAAAAACATAATTTCTAATTTTGCCCTTAACATGTATGTTTTGTCTTTTTATTGTTCATTGCAATTAAAATGAAAAATCAAAATTATACATTTACACAACAACATGCAATCTTCTCAGGTTTTTGCTTGATATGGCTTGATAATCTCTCAGGTTTTTTCTTATTCATCTAATCATATAAATAGCATGCAAAAAAATTACAAAAAATGCCCAAAACATGAAAAAATATATAGAAAAAGATGTAAAAACTAGGGACAAATCAATGCAATGAAAAAAATGCCAAAACTCTATGTCCTCATATATTTATTTCTTTGACAACGCAAAATAGAAAACATAAAAACCAACACACATAATGAAATTCATAGATAATAAAATGATGATAGAAAAAAAAAAGTAACACGCAAAAATATAGAACAAAACATAAAATAAAAACAAAATATCGAACAAAAATTTAAATAATGAAAAACTGGAAAATAGATAAAAATCAGAAACGAAAAACAAAAATAAGAAAACACCGAACAAGACAATTGAAAATAAAAAACTGAAACAACAACAACAGAAAATAGAGAAAAAGGGGAAAAATAAAAAAACTAAAAATAGCAAATAAACAAAATTCATTGAGGAAAAGTGAAGGATAGTTGCCATTAGTTAGATTTACCCTTGGTGTTTTTGTCTTTGTGCAATAGTCTTCTCGGATTGGATTACGAAGACCTTTTGTGTGTGCGAGTTGGGGGGTGGGGGTTGTGTGCTTGGTCATCCAATTCGGAGTGAATTTGGAGCGAATTTTTATTACCGAATGAGGAATTAGAAGATCCTTGGGTTTGGTAGTCTAAACCAAACTCTTCCCCAGTTATCAAACAGGGTCTGAAGGACCTTTGCACATACTTAATTCGGCCCATATTTATGGGTCATAATTCAGGCCCTAGGCCTAACTATGTATGAGGCCCGCTGTCGCCACTTCATTGTCTTTTGTTTTTTTCAACTTTTTCATAAGAAAGATACCCCCAAAAAAAATGAAAAAGAAAACTTATCTCCGGAAATCAAAATAAGAGAGAGAGAAAGATACCCCCAAAAAAAAGAAAAAGAAAACTTATCTCCGCAAATCAAAATAAGAGAGAGAGAGAGAGAGAGAGAGAGAGAGAGAGAGAGAGAGAGAGAGAGAGAGAGAGAGATGGTTGGAATTCTGGAGAAGCTGAAAAGGCATTCCACGTATCTTTGAAAAAAGACGTGAAATTCTTGTTTTCCATAATAAACTTATTTAGATAGTATTGAAATCATGTTTTTTTTTAATTCCTTTCGAAAGTTTTAACTATTTAATCGGATAAATAAGTGATGCATCTTGATTTTGGAATAGCATTTTCACTTCCAACCTTAAATATTTTGTTTTTCACTTCCATATATATATATATATATATATATATATATATATTTATTTATTTATTTATATTTATAGTTTCATAAATGAGATAGTTTCAAAATTATACAAACTTTATGCGTTGACATTTCAAATGAAGGGGGGGAAATTGTTACGACTATTTTGAAACAAATACTCTAACCATATATCTAGGTTTGGTTAATGCTAGTAGTATAAGAAATGAAAAGCGAATTCGATGTCTCGTAAAAGGAGGCGAGAAGTTCATGTTTCGTTATGTATTTCAATTAATGCTTCTCCCGAGCTTAAAAGTAGTTCACAACTAGAGAATCATATAGAGTTCATCCAATGTAGCAAAGATAATTCTTTTTTATACAAAAAATAATACTATAAATTATTTCGTCCGATTGATCAATCTAGTTTTAAAAAAGTCCGTTAAGATAGTCTAATGTATATTAACTATAAAGGTCTATGCATCAAGGCAAATATCATCATTTTAGACTCACAAAAG
Organism: Arbutus unedo; assembly: GCA_014822125.1. Lineage (NCBI taxonomy): Eukaryota > Viridiplantae > Streptophyta > Magnoliopsida > Ericales > Ericaceae > Arbutus > Arbutus unedo. The sequence goes on from JABCMJ010003895.1 coordinate 3,627, forward strand.
ATTAGTGTTGATGAGAATTTAGAAAATTAAATTGTGCACAAGTACTAATTTCACTAGTAATTTATTTCTAAAATAGCTCCGCGAGGTTCTCATTAACTTTAAAATCACAATAATATCCAAAAAAAACAAAAAATAATAATCTAAAAACGTCATTTGATCTAGCAATTTTTTTTTTTTTTTTACAAGTGGTCCAAGCCGAGGGAAAACAAATTTGAAGACATATTTTACTAATGATAAACAAAGTTCTTTTTGATGGAATCAATTTCTTTTTATTTCGTATCTGTGATTTGTAGTCAATGTGGCGTCGTTCAATCTGTAGGAAATCACTTTAAATGGATGTTCACAAAAGTCTCCAAATGTAGAAAAATAGTTCGTGAGAAAGCATTAGTGTTACCAGGTTTTAGAAAAGTCAATGGTCAAGGGAACAGCGTATCTAATGGAGATACCATTTAATAAATTCGTAACCCATCTTGTTTTTGTCTAATCACACCACTTTTTTTATTAATTAAATCACATACATAAATTATTCAATTCTCTTCATGTTCGCTTTTTTCGTAGTGTATAATACTATTTAATTTAATAATTAATTCTTTAATTACTCAATTATAACATCATATTATGCTTTTATAACAATAGAACTTAACAACTGGTTCGGACTTGAGGACTTAATGTTTGCAAATGAGGAAATATTCATACATTAAAGCTATAATCCAACAACGAACTTTATTCTTTTTTAAAAGAGATGATCTTCAAAGCGTGCGCGTGCAAGCACCCACCAGGGGTGAAATAAAAAATTCGCAAATGGGACCAGAATGAAATCGGACCGGATCGTCCGTTTAAAGAGCCCAATATTCGACTCGGTCTGGTTTTAACCTTTGACAGAGTAGAGGCCTAGTTCGATTTTCAATTTTTGGGTGTTAAAAATCGATTTGGACATACCGGTTGTGGTAACAAATACTATTTTTTGGGCTTGGCCCAAAGTTGTAATTGAATTTAAATTGATTGATTTTGTTTAACTTGATGAGTTTGACCTGAATTATTGATAGACTTTATAATGATCTAAAGTTGTATTCAAATTGGGTTTACTTTATAAATTTTGGTAACTTTTTATTTATTTATTTATTTTTAGCTTGGCTTGAAATGAGGCCTAAAAAGCGAAACAGTCCAAACCGAACTAAAATCGACCCAAATCGGTTGAACCGAAACAGTTTCAATTTACTAATTTTTCAAACCAGAAAATCGGTTCGGTCCTATAAATCACACCAAGCCAGACCAAATCGGACCGATTACACTCTCAACACGCACATGCGCTCTCTCTCTCTCTTGATCGAAATGTACCAAGCAACATAGAGGAAGCCAGAATTTTGAGCTTACAGTGACACAACCAATATTTAGGTCGTGATGAGAACTGTTACAACAATTTGTAGTTTAACCTCTTATTTAAATCTAAACGGTTACGACCTTTGAATTTAATTATAGAGAGTACCAACACAATTAACTATGCATCTTGTGAAGTCAATGATTTATTAAGCCTAAAATCTGTGTCATAGAAAATAAATTGTAAATTATTTTTTAGTTTGGTGCCCGATTTATATCAAAATAATTGCATTTATATTTTGGTTCACAGAAGAGATCATTTTTTTAAATCTGTGAGTTCGGATTTCATTAAATTACTTAATTATTATTTTTATTAAAATCTAGAAGGAATGGGGCTTTTATAAATTTGTAATAAATAGAATAAAAACCGATAGGGTATAAGAAATCTTGGGGGAAGAGGGCGACCGTCACGGCTCCACCACCCTTTGCCAAATTAAGAAGAGCAGAAAAAGCATAAAAAATACCCTAAACAAAAACACAGCCAAATTTAGATGGGCAAATTCAGCTAATTCCAATCTTGCAAATTATGAACCGCTAGTCACGTGAACCAAAAAACTAAAAATAAGTAAATAAATAAAATGTTCATCTTGCTAGCTATTCACTTAACTAAGTATACCACAGGTTAGCTCTATTGCATGCGTGACTCATGGGAAAATAATGACTCAATGTAATTTGTTATCAAAAGAGTGATTTTACTTGAAAACAAGACATTTCTCATAACAATTCAGTGGCTGAGTGTAAATAAAAATTGAGGTTTGGATTTACTATAAATAAGAGCATTTTGGGGCAACGCTTAATTTTTAAATAGGTGTAAGAAGAGAAATTAGGGGTTAGAGAATTTTCTTTTGAGTGCAAATAAATTCACGTTTAATTAGAGTTATTTAAGTAATCTATACTATATATATATAATATTAATACATGAAGTATTTTAATTAAAAGCTCATGAAGGGCGCCAAGAGACATCAACTTAACGGATAAGTTATAAATTTTAATAAATATCTAAATAAGTTTCTACTAGCGACGATCACATGCTATGCACAGGTGTTTGCAAAAATATATAGCAATGTATGTATAGTTTAAAAATGTTTCGTAGCATAATTCGTAATATTTATGGAATTCATATTTCTTAACATAAAAAATAAATAAAGGCATACATAATGCATGAAGTTATTATCATTCTGCATGCACTACGCAGGGCAAGACATTTGTCTATTAATGAAATTATGAATTTAACTAGCATCCCATTTAATCTTTTAATCTACTTCCAAAAATCGAGTACCTACAGTTGTTGTTACCGTCAAATTTGAAAATACTATACATAGTTGTGGGATTGCAAAGATTCGCCAATTTTGATCTGGTTCGTCTCTTTGAACCAAGTTGCTCTTGTAACCTGTGCAAAGAATAACCAATTAGTGTCAACCGACCATTACCAGCTGGAAGACACTCTAATGCTTAAGTTTGAACAACTAGGACAAAAACAAAATAGTGATTGTATTTATAATTGATAACATACTTGCTTTTGCCTTATGATCTCCTATTTGTAAGTTATCAAGTGACTTAGCTTACTAATAGAATATCTTAGGATCCTTCCCTTATTGCATATTGCCAAATATGACCATTACCATGTAGCACTAAGGGTTTCCTAAACAAGAATAGTCCAAAACAATGCATTTTTCTATTCGGGTTACTTCCAATTCCAGAAGATTTTGGCCATATGACCAAACATCTGTTCGGCTATGCGCCATGTCGTCGACCCACACACTAAGCCCATCTCTAGTTAGTAATCTATCGTGGCGATGGCCTCATGATTGCCACGACCTCTTAGGCCTAGTCTAGCTGCTCGACTCATTGCCTCAAATGTAGGCCAATCTGACAATTCAACCCACTATAGTAGCCTCTTAACCATCCATGGGCTCGGATGGCAGTTGGTTGACGAAAATGGCCAAATTGATAAAACTGCAACATGCTAACACGTGGCAATCTTTGATTGGCCATCTGTCAGATTGTCATTTTGCTTCGCACGCATCGTCTTAGGCACATTAATTGACCTCCCTTAGGATCTCGTCATGTGACAAACAACAAACGACCCAGATTCACGCCGCTCTATTTCCTGTGCGTCCCTTAGCCTCATTCGTTTACATCCTTTGGGGGAGAAGAGAGAAAGTCAATTTCTCTATTCTCCATCTCTCTAAATTCTTCACCTCTCTGTGATTTCCATTTCTGAGTTCGTTGTGTTTTCCAGTATCAAGCGGTACTTCGAGCGATTTCAACCTTGAATTTAGGTAGTTCATCCATCCTTCTTGTTTATGCTTGATTATGTTTGTGTTTGATGCCTAGAAGTGGACTTTGAGTTTTCTAGGCATTGTTAACGCTTGAACAATGGCCCTATAACCAACTTGTAACCCATTTTTTGGCGACCACGTCCCATCAGAATGCTTTTTCGGTGACTTTATCCCTTGGATCATTCCATGACCATGTTTTCTTGACTCTCCATTCAACGTCTTGCTGATATGATGGGCATCAGTTTTCCATGTTGGTATTCCTAACTGTACACTCTTGCGCCTTTGCTAAGTATTTTTTATGGCGTCGAAAAAAATTCAAGCAAATACCTGAGACATCTTCGCCACTGTGTTCATAGTCCAGCCTCTCAAGTACCGTCACTCTTTCCCAAATGATGTACACCTTACCTTGGAACTAGCAAGCATCATGCTCGAGCACTAACCCAACTGTATGCACTTGCCAATAATGGCAATCATTGAAGGGGAGTTCAGTTCCCCCTTCATGCTTGGCTCCGACGAGTCTCCTACAAGCTAGGTCTTACCACATCCCAGGATAGTCATGTCAGTTATCTAACTAGTAGAGCTTTTCAAACTCAATTTTGAGTTCTGCGACTTGTTCGGCCTTTACTACGTTAGTAAGAACACGAGGTCTAACCGACATCACCTCGTCAACCGATTGAGGTATGGCCCATTGATCCTAGGCCTACTAGACTCTAACAAATATGTGAAGGATATGGTGGTTGTAGAGGGAAACTTTGTATTCAGTACGAACGAGGAAATGGAGTATTACATTCCCCTTATGCGTGGTGATCAACTGGGTGAGCTCTGAATTGTATCTAGATGTCATTAACGTTTTCATTTTATTATGTTTGGCTCTGGCGCATGATTTTCCCAAATTGTAGACCCCGATGTCATCCCCACTTTTGCTGATGAGTCCGATCCAACAAGGTACAAGTTGGCTTTTAAAGATGTTGCACAATACAGAGAGGCCGCCAGCCTAGTCAACTTCCTTTTGCATTACACTCACACACTACTGAACCAACGCGCAAGGAGGGCTAAAACCAGCGGCCGATTCAAAAAGTACTTGAACCATCCCATTGCTCGGTCGCAAGATAGTGAAGAGATTGAGATGGAACACCTAGTCAGCATGTCCCATCGCCCTACGAGCATTGTCACCCAGCTCCCTGGTTCCACTACCGAGACTTCATTGGCCTCATCTCCGGCCCCTATGCTATCGCACAGTCTTGTTCACCCTCCATCTTATCCCTAAAAGAAGGAGTGAGTGGAGGAATTGTTTGAGTACATTTGGAGGCTTCCCTAATGGGTTCAAAGTCCATTGAACTGGCGGTTGAAGAGATATAAAAGCCAAAGAACACCTACCCATGGAGGCTGAAGACCAAGGTTGACAAAAAGATTGTGCTTGACCGCAAAACTATTGATGACCATGGTTGACGACATGTAGGCTGTCAATTCCGAGCTGTTAAAGGAGGTGGAACAGTTGAGGGAGGAACGCAAGACTTTGGCCGAGTAGGCCTAGAATAAAGGCTACGATCAGGTCGAACAAGACAACATCAGCGAGGTCGCTTCAACAAAAGATGTGATCTACCAGAGGGGATGGGTTGAGGGCCTGAAGAGTGTTGATTTCTCAATCAACTCTCCCCTATTGATCGATCCTCTAGCCTTTACAACCGATGCATCCACCGGCCAAGCTCCACCCGCTCCATCTGATAACCAAGTTGCTCCTGCTGGCACGCACTCTGCTGAGCCATGACACAGCTTTTTGTCCTTTCCTTTGTTCTTTCCATCTGGAATAGTTTTGTTTTGGGCCAGTGCCAAACTGTGGCATAATGCCGGCCCATCCCATCTGTTAAAATATCGACACTATTTCTCTTTTTAGTATTGTAGTTTATGGTTTTCGTTGGCCTTTGTGTTATATGTATGATCTATTTGCTTTTTATGTGGTATATCTATTGTTTTTCCTTCTCTTTACCCCTACTAAGGATTTGAGAGAGGATTGTTACATAAAGACTCAGTTCATTATTTTAGCAAAATACATTCGGCATGTACCACCGAGGCGAGTTTCGGCTAGTTATTGTTGTGATTCCACCAACTTAGTCGGCTAATTCCACCGAAACCTATTTCCTCAATAGTAGGTCTATAATGACATGAAATTTAAAAAAAAAAAAAATTTAAACAAATTTTCTTTTATGTTTTAATTGTTAAATTTAGTTATTGATATTTATTTTTTAAATAGATGGGATAACTTGTACAATGAATGATTGAGATGGAGGTTTTTGAGTGGGCGAGATGCACATGATTATAATTCTTCTCATCTTTTTCAATTTCTTTCCGTTAGAAACTTAGGCATTGCACTAAAGAGGAATCAGTTTTTTTTCCTTTAGCATAATGACTAGTCATGGCTTATTATTTTGGTGATAAATATGTGATTAATTGTTGAATTATAGGAAAATTAGTTCCTTGAGTCTATAAAAAAAATATTTAGGAACCTTGAATCCATTCACTATTTTATTTTCGTAAAAAAAGATTGAGTTGGACAAACTGGAGAATGAGTCTTGAGGAGGAAATCCCTGTCGAACCGAGTTTCTGTCAAATTAGTTTTCGTTCTTCGTTTTCTTCATCAACCGAGATAGGATTCCATACCTACCGCCCTTAGATTCATGTATTGATCATTGTTTCGTGTGAAAAGAAATTGATCACATTCTTCATTTTTTTAAAATATAATCCATGCTCCGTAGATTCATGAATAATATTTCTTATGTTCTAACAGTCTTCCTAATTTATGTATTGGTATGTTTTAGATGCATCTCGTAGGGGATTTTACCTCAAACCCTTAGATTATGTATTTTTGGTGTGTATTACTACCTTCAACCCTCTCAAATTCATGCTTTACGAATGAATCGCATACCTATTTATATTTTCAAGGTGAAACCCAATAGGATCTAGTACCTTTAACCCTTTAATTTCGCAATTTTGATAAATTATAATTATTCGACTTAAACATTCGCCGATTATTGTATGATAAAATTGCTTCTGGGTTAACACCCACTGGTTTGAATCCTAATACTGTTCTAGAAAAGATTTAATAAATCTACTTGATACTTGTTTTTTTTTTTTAATTATTTTTACACATTGCCTCTTCAAGGCTATGTCTTCCTCTAATGGTGGTTTGGTAAATAGCTTCACGCCTTATCTGTGCATTCATCTTGTGAATTGAATATATAGGCGTTGTCCCTCTTTGTGGTTCAAATTGATTTTATTCAAAGAAGAATCATGTATCAGAAGTAAAAAATAATAATAATTTGAAAAGTCATTTTCACAACTTTGACAGTGCAAAGAGGTATTAGGATGCCAATTGTTTTAAGACGTGAAGCCATTTTTTTTTTAATAATCCTTTTGTTTTATTTGCAAGTGATGGAGTTTTTATAAAAGCAAATAAGAGAGTTCACTTTTAATTTTTAATTTTGTTTTTAGTTTTACAAAAACACCTTTGATTTTCTATGCACATCAGTGTGCTTTAGTAATAGTGACAAACCTGTGTATTTTTTCTAAAAACACAAAACAAGGCATATGCTCACATACAAATTTATTGTTGTCTGTTAGATCTAAAACTAAAATTGGGAAGAATTGATCAAATTCTTTTAAACAGAACAAGGTCTGAATTTTATATTATTATGGAATCCTAAAGGCTACTTTCAAGTTTACTGTAGTGTTCACGATGTAGAATCAATTATTGGCTTGTTATCTTACAGAATGATCCGGCTCATTAAATATAACTTTGAGTCGGGCTCATTTACACTTACACTTGCACAAACATACACTCATTTACTGTTGTGATGTCCACAGTCCTCAAGAGATCTCGTGAAAGCATGATTATCCCATGAGAACGTATTGCAATGTTTTTGTTTTAATTCGTTCTTAGTATCATGCAATGAATTATTGATATTGTCATGTTGTTGAACTGTTGAATAAGTTAATGAATATGTTGGTTATTGTGGAAAATACCGAGTACAGTCGTCGTGCTACCCAATTGATTAATAGAATGGACTTGTTATAGCTGTCATGCTGCCTGTTTTATGAGTAAATGAACATGAAATGTGACTTTGGGGTATTTTGGGGAAAACATAAAAAATATGTTAGGGATACCGGTTCGAATGACACTTGGATAAGGCAGCGGAGAGTGTCGAGTGTGCATTATAAGTAGTGAAACTGTGTAGAGACAAATACGTGAACGTTAAAGAAAAAAAGTAAAATTGATTTTGGAAGGCCCGTCGTGGCAAGGTTATTGTTGGGCGTCGTCCCGTATTTGATTTTGTGGATATGTTGAAAGGACCCCAACTAGGAGTTATTGGAGACGGTTGAGGGTGACTTTGGGGATATCTGCGAAGGCAGCTCTGGACCCCGAAGGAGTGACGGCCAGTGTCTTAGGCGTTCTTGAGCCGATTAAGGGGAAGCGACTAAGGTTCGTTGGTACTTGACCTGGTGACGCCACGTTCGGTCGGATGTAACTAGGGTGAGCTAGTTATTAACCTAAGTGAACGGTAAAATGTTCCTTCCTTGTCGAGTCAATATTTAAGTCAGGTACATAACCTCAGACTACAGACACTGGGTAGATAAGGACTAGTCAATATTAACTGGGTGCCCTATGTTAGATAGTTGGATAAGAAGCGACATTCCTTGGTGGAATTCCTAGAAACCCAAAAGAACAAATCCATAACATACCTTTATGTTTATCTTTTGTTATTTAGTTATAGTTTATTCTGTTATCATTTGTGTTGTCCATGTATATTCTCTTAAGTATGCATGTTATCTCTGGTTTGGTTTTCAGGTATTGTGTTCTACTGAGTTTCATTACTCATCGGTGCAACTTTCATGCCCCTAGTGTTTCATACCAAATTTTGATGAGCAGTTGGAGAATTCGCCCGAGCAAAAAAATCCGATAGTTGCTGGAGAAGACCTTGGCGGCATTTGCATGTCTTACCCCTAGATGCTATGTTTATCTTATTTTCTGAATAAATGTAAACCCTGAGGGGTATTTTTGTCAATTTTACTTCTGCTATTTTAAAAACTCTAATTTATCACATTTGCTTTTGTTTTAATTGATAATAAGAGTAACATTTCTTCGATTATGCTTTAATAATAAAATAAGAAAAAAAATTAATTAATGTTCCGAAAAATCGGAGTGTTACAAGGTCTGGGACTTTCAAATGCTGGGATGCTAATTGTTACTATAATGCATGATGACAACATGTTCACACAAACGATTGCCGAACTTGTTGATCTCCATATGCAAGCTGACTCGATCGGCGGATGCTCATCCCGATCGGCTAGAGTATATTTGGCTTAGAAGCACCTTACTCAATCTACACAAAAAGAATCGCGACTAGATTACAATCAGAGGATCCCACAAAGGGCTCCCTTAATTGCTCAGACAGATTCTGTGAATGGTGCCCGTAATCGATAAGACCTCGAGGACAGCGCGCACCACTCATGGCTCGCTCCTCCAAGTATGGAAAGAGAGCGTGATTGACAACTATAAGCTCACATGAGATTCGCTTCTCCCTTAGCCTATTTAAAGGGACCTCCGGCCAAGGACCAAGTACATGTACACACCATATTCTTGCATTCTTATGTCTACATTCCATAGTTATTTCTTTCGCCACAGAGATCTAACTTGATTGTTGGCGAGTCCTTGAATGGACAATCACCTCTTGATCACCGAACTTGTTTGCAAAGATCAAAGTTGGAGCACTGACAATGTCACCAGTTTTTAGCACTATCAACCTATATACATTGTGTTTATCGAAATTTATGAAAATGAGTAAGAAAGTATTGATTTTCTAAAAATATGAGTTTCACTTATAGTTATTTGTAATGTAAGCAATGCATGTAACAAATAAAGGGTAAAAAAAGGTCTCCTGTATGTATAGCCATACAACAAAGGTAGTTTCCATGCGTCTTTTAAGGCAAAATCTTCATTATTCATTGTCATAATGTTTTGCTTACATAACTACATTCAATGACATCATTATCGTGCTTGTACATTATTTGTTTCAAAATCAAAGCGAAAGAGATGCTAACTCACTTTTGATATGAGTTTAATCTCTTTTTTTCTTGAAAAGAAAATGCAAGGTGACTGATTTAAAAGTTATATGCGTCGAATTAAATTTTAAAATTTTAAAATTTAAATTTTCTTGAGAGCAATAATACTACTATACACACAGAATTAGAGAGATAGATATGAGAAAAAATTTCATTCTTTGGTACTATTTTAGTTATAACCCAGTTACAACTCCATGTGATTTTTATCCATTGTTTTGATCTTTCTTAGTTTTTGTGTGTGGATGAAGAGAGAAAATGGCATATTTTTATGACTGCTTATGAGATACCACCTAATTTTATCAAACAAAATATTAAAAATAAAATTAAATAATTGTAAATTGAGATTCGAAGATTATGACAGATATAAAAAAGACCATAGATAATAAATTGTATAAACTAATAGGGTGACTAATTAAATTTTTAAATAATTTTTCCAAAAGCTTAAAGTGATGTCAAATGTTGCTCTGAGAGCCTTTCTCATTAAAATACCCTCTATAATACAATATAGTATAGATGAGATGTCACCTCACTTTTTAGAAAAATTGCAAAATTTAAAAATTGAAAATTGAGATTTAAAGGCTTTGGATATATATGACAAATCACATAAGTAATTGATTGTGTAAATTAATTAGGCTCTTTCAAATAAAAATAATGAATCTAACCACCAATATCACATGAAACAAATACACAATTTGCATGTTGTCTACGTCTTCTTTTAGAAATTGTATGTTCATTTTTCTGTATCTTTCCGAATTTTTTTTTTGGATAAAGAGTAAAAATGTTTGTATGTTCTCAATTTTCTCAATTTCTATTAGATTTATTAAATAAAAGGAAAAAAGAGGTCTCTATCTGCATAGCCTCATTGAAGTTTTTTAAGGTAGGATCTTCCTCATTCATAGCATCTATTTTCATTCACAAAATTAGATTTATTGGCAGGATAATCGTTTTTGTAAATTATCGGTTCCAAAATCAGAGCGAGAGAGAATATGACTCACTTTTAAAATGAGTTTAATCCATTATCTTTTGCTCAGAATAAAGTGCAAGGTGATTAATTTAAAAATTATCTGTGTCGACTTGGATTTTATTTTATTTTTTATTTTTCTTGAGAGTAATAAAGTTACCATATAAAAAGAGCTAGAGAGATAGATATGAAAATTTGCTCTATTCTGAGGTCTTGTTTTTAAAAATAACCCATTGTGATTTTCATTTCTTATTTTAAATTTCTTTATTTATTTTTTGAAATGAAAAGAGAAGAATACATATTTGTGAAAGCGCCACCTATGTTTTTAAAAAAACCAAAAAATATAAGAAAATATAAAAGTAGGAATTTCTTTTCTTTTTTTTGTAATACGACAAGTCCCATAGATAATGAATTGTGTAAACTAATAGGGTTCTTTCATATATTTTACTTATTAATTCATCTATAAAATAGTTATATAATATCTTTTTATAATTTTCAAGGGATGCCAATTGCCGCTTTCAGATCATTTCTCACTAAAATACCCCCCACAATACTATGTATTATAGATTATAGATTAGATATCACCTAATTTATTTTAAATATGTAAAAAATAAAAAATAAGAGATTGACATTTGGAGGCTATAAAAATATATGACTATTAACAAAGTATAAAAGAAATAAAAAAATCCTAACGTTGCAGAAATTATTTAATCCTAACAACTCCCACGGTTTAAGTTTACAGTGGTGTAAATTTCCATTTGACAAGTTAGATTTCTTTCATCTCTTTGCATGTTTACTTTTTAATGCAATTGCAAAGGATAATCTATTACTCCGTTATCATAATTGCATAAACCAATCGTTTTTTCTCTCATAATTAATTCCAATATATATCGCACTTGTTCTTAGTTCTTTTTATCTTCTTTCACGTTCTCATTTTAAAAAAAAATTAAAAAGGAATTGGCCAGTATTTTTTAGAAGAAAGTATATCACAAGACATTAATTTGAAGTAACAAAGTATTTCTATATACAATTCTCACTGGATATCCACAATTTTATGACATGATCGCTACAGCATTTCAAGTGGTGATTTTAAGATTTCCATTCTATTTTTATTTTTAATCTTCAACAACTAGTATAATCAACTTAAACAATAATATTATAATTTTTGGCATTTTATTTTGTATGGAGTTAACCATGCTTAGATTTTTAGCGCAGCACAACAAACTCAATGTTCCTATTCTTTAAAATTGACTGAAACTTTTTATATACTTTCTAACGTAATGTTGATTCGACCCCTTCCAATTAATTCTGTTTGACTAATTTATATATATTTAAAACTCTGATTCTTATTGCCGTGATTATTTGGTTTATACATTTAGTTTGGTTTTATAATAATCAAGTATGTCTCTGTTATTTTGTCGATAAATTTGTTCGATTTGTTTATCGATTTTAGGTTTAGAGAATAAGTGGCCTCTGGTGATAACATTATCATGGTGGTTGATTATCATACAACTTTGAATTTCTTCTCACTTTGAAGGAATTTCTATCTTTTAAGTACTATAAATATTAAGCATTTCTAGGCTCGGTATTTTGATGCCTCAACTTTTTTTTCTCTTAATATTTCACTACATGCTTGGGTATAATTTGCTAAACCATTAAAGACAAAACAAAATGGAAAAGTTAGATAATTCGACAAATTTCAGAACTAATAGTTGTTCTAAATTACCTGTTGGTGATTGCCTCTGGGCCGTTTGGTTCACATTTTGTAATTCATTAATTTTTTAGAATCAAATAAAAGTAAGACAACGAATAACCAGAGTTTTATGAAGACAGATTGTTTTTGTTGACACCTATTATTTTTAATTTTGTTAATCGCAAGAAATTAAGCTACACAATAAGTAAATTCGTTTGGCTATCTATTGTTTATTTACTTATTCTATGAGTTGATTTTGTGAATAAACAATTAAGCAATTTAGACACATACAAACAGACTTGTACTCTCGTTTTGGACATGTTAAGCAAACAAGTAAGCGTATCAAACTATGGAGCTACGAAAATCTACCAATTTAATTCGAATCGTTTCCTAAATTCAAGTTGCTCATATAGCTTGCGCAAGAAACAACCATTTAGTGCCACGTCGTCTTTACCAGCAGAAAGACACTCCCTGATGCTTAAGGTAGAACACATGGGACTTATAATTGATGGCGTATTTAGTTTTTCCTTGTGATTTCCTAGTTATAAGTTATCGAATGCCTTAGCTTGGCAACTGCCTTAGCTTGGCAACTGAATAACATGGGATTCTTTCCAAAACTACATGTTGTCAAATGCAGCTGTTTCCTTGAAGCACAAGAGTTTTCTAAATAGAAACATTCCTAAAACTTTGTACTTTCTATTTGAGCTATCCCCAATTCGAGAAGGTTCTGGCCGCATGACCAAATGACAGGGGTGTACATGGTCCAGATTGGTGCGGTTCCGTACGAATCCAATAACCAAACCATTCCTTACGGTCCAAGAAAAATGTGAAGCAAAACATGACCATTACCAATGTGAAACCTAACCAAAATCAATTCTCATTTTTGGATTGGATCGGTGCGGTTCTCGGTTCAACCCGCAAAATAGATGGATGATTTGAAATGTAGGTCCAACAAACTAGTAGAATACCACAAAATAGCCCAAATTTTCATTAATATTCAAATATCCAAACTAAGACATAGAAGGTGAAAGGCTTTTGTTTGGAAAGTGAAAATATTTTTTAAAAAGTATAGTAGTGTTTTATTTTTCCATCTATTTAAGGGAAGTTGTATGGTCAAATTTAACAAAAAAGTGATTGGTATATATGTATGTATTTATATATATATATATATATATATATATATATATATATTTATTTATATTTATATATTTATATTTATATATACTTGTTATAAACGGTTCAGTTCGGTTCTGTTCAAACCACAGATTGATAAAGAAAATCAGTTACTAAACCAAAATTAGCGGTTTTTATTTTTTTACAACCAAAACCTAACCATTGGACCATAGAACCAAACCAAAATGAACAGTTAGAATCGGCTTGGTCCGGTTTTTCGATTTTTCGGATTTTCTTGGACACCCCTAATGGTGACGACCATACACCAAGGCCACAGTTTTGAGTCGGGTTCCTTTTGCTCCATTAGGTAGTCTGACGTGGCGACGACCGACGTTGCTAACATAGCCCAATCTATGTTGGTCCAGATCAACACTTCAGCCGATTACGCTCTTTGCCAGTCAACCCTAATTTTGCCCACTACAATAGCCCCTCAATGATGCATCAGCTTAGTTGGCGGTTGGTTGACACGAGTGACCAAACTGATAAAGTTGCAACATGTTGACATGTGCCGATTTTTGATTGGCCAACGATCAAACCGATGCTTCGTTTCGCATGTGCCGACTCATGCACATTAATTACTCTCCATTGAGATCATCCCACATGACACAAATTGGAAAGTTCGAGATCATCATGCTTTATTTTCTCACGTGTCCCTTGTTATTCTTCATATGTATGCTTTAGGGAAGGAAGAGAGAGAGTCATTTTTCTCATTTCAATTTCAATACAATTTCTTTGCTTCCAACTTCTGGACTCTTGCGATTTTCACCCGCAAGCACTTTTTTTGGAAACTTCAATCTTGAACCCAAGTAAATCGATCATCCTCTCTCCATTTTAACATTTGATACTTCATTTCTCGAGCTCTTTGATGCATTATTGAATTTCTAGGCACTGTTCAAGTTTGAACATTGGCCCTATAACAATCCAATCACCCATTTTCCAATGGGCACATCCCATCTATGACTGTTTACTGCATTTGACTACGTGTGCAATCTGTTCATCCAGGTGCCATGACGCGTTCACCTATTTAGGCACAATACATTCACACCACAGTCCTTAGTATTGCACCTAACCCATAATTTCCTATTGCTCCTAACTTATTGCACACCTCAGTCCTAACTTGTTTAGGCACTTGACTTTTTAGGATAATATTGATGCTGAAAAGTTTTGCACAAAAGGGCTTGAGCACTACGAGCTACTCACTGAACTGTTCACCACAAATGTCGCCACAGGAGCTTTTGCACAACTATTGACCTTATGGGCTCAAGACTCTGACGACGAGCTTCGCATGGGCAAAAAAATAACAACGTCAAAGTTCGTGTCTAGGGAAAAAGGTGTTCGTGGTCAGGTGTCGCTAGGCACCCGTGGTAAACGCAAATCGAAGGAGTTTGAGTGTACTCTGAGAGGGAAGATAGCCGATAAGAGGGAAGTAGCATATGACAATTTGAATGAGTACATTCTCAACCGATCGCGAGAGTATGACTGTGGGGATGTTGGAAACAGGATGTTAGACCCTCTCTTGGTAACTGCCTCCATTAACGTCCTCAACGAATACATGGGAGTGTTTGTACCGCATGAATATGCAAAGGCCTATACCAAGTTTGTCGAGTCGCTAGAGTGGAGGGAACCTTGGATGGTTGTCTATCCAGAGAGCAGGGTGTACTAAGTGAAGGTTTTTTCGTGATTGGAGGATTAGAGTAGTTGACTGTACTTTTTCAAAATTGGGATTAGAGTAGTTAATTCGTAGTTTTCCAAAATTTGATGGTTTGGTCGCAAGGTTAGGGCTCTTATGAATTGGATTGTTTAACTATGTTCATTGTATATTTTTATAGTTTGTGTTATTCGTGGTCTTAAAACTCCAGTAATTAACTGTGAACTACTTCCAACATTGACTTTTTTCCACCAACAATAATTAACAG
>JABCMJ010003901.1:530-10708 GCA_014822125.1 Arbutus unedo
TATTTAGAACCGTTTGGTTTTTTGTTTTGTTCCAAGCATAACTTTTGGCAAACTAAAAGAATGTATTTTATGTCCGGTAGAAATGATTTTTGAAAAAAAATACTTTGAGATGTGTCTATTTAATGCATTAATCATTAATCATTGACAAATATAATGATGTAATGGTAATCAATGTTGACAAATAAACCAAACAATGTTTGAAAAAAAATTTCCAAACATGATTCACAAATATTACTCTAATTTTTTTTTTAAAAAAATATTCAACCAAACACACCCCTAAATCTGGTTAAGAAATACATGAGTAATTTAATGTTTTTTTCTCGTGTTGACATCAGGCTATCAAAATGAACACTACTCCTTTTGTTTTTGGGTTTTGGGACTATTTGTGTACAATATATAATATATGTATGACTCTAATCATGATGCATCCTTAAAAATACATAGCTATTTGAAATCAAACAGTTATCATTTTTTCTATGGGTACTGTAGTAGGCCGAAATACACAATAGTGAACCTTCGACCCATGATCATCCTCGGCCCATCTGCGCTCGGCCCAAGTTGGGTTAGGTCCAAGTAGTACATTACTGATGCTCTGTTTATTGGCTGAATGATCCACGTTCGACGTCTATCTTCGAACACTCTATCTTTGGCTTCTCACATACAAGCTTGGGGTTTATCTTCGACTCTTTCCTTCCTGGGTCAAATACAAGCTAGGCCCAAAGCTAGAAGCTCTTCTTCAATAAACGGATCCAATTGTCTTAAATGACACTCTGCATCATCGTTTGGCTAAACGTCCAAACATTTCATTTCCTGTCCCTCGACCAAAGTCCCTAGCGCTTTACGTTCGGCCCCGGCACGTGAGGACGTGCCCTCCGCCTTTCAAGGGGGTGTGCAGGCGTGCCCGCCCAATCCACATAGACGTGGGATACATGGCAATACCTCCATGGTCCACGGACCACACCGCTACATTCTCGATCGAAGCCTATGGCAAACAATTGGTCCCCTAAACTATAAATATTCCTAGGGCCTATTTTAGGTACATGCACGCTCGCGTTATGACTACTTTCAAGTTGCTTTCGCTCTTATTAGAGGCTAACTTGATCGTCGGAGTGCCCACCGGAGATGCAACCCCGGTCGGTACTAACTTAGTGTTGAGTGTTTTGCAAGTTCAGCCGGAGGGTTCGACATACATCTTTGAGAAGTTTAATTCGGATTCCAAACTCCACATTTGGGCGACCACAATGGGAGATCCACTCGACTTCTCATCTCAAACCCTCATTCTCACCTTCACTAAATTCTTTCAAACTCAGCCTCATGGCAAAAACTCCAACTCAGAAAAATGATCAGATTGAATCTACTCAGGCTGGGAAGGTGGCAATGGGTGCCAGCGGGACTGACCCAGCAACCTTGTCAATCCTTCCTCCCCCTCCACTTGAGAAAGTTCCTGCCAAGTTCAAGGATAGGGCGTACGTCAAGCGCTTGGAAGCTCGATTAGCAGAGAAAGACCAGCTCCTCCAACTGGTCAGGGAAAAAGTGGCATACCTCAAAGTTGCGGTAAGCCCCCACCAAAATGGCAAAGTGTCTTAGCCTCAACGATGCAGGCGCCACCGAACACGCTCACTCGAGCAAAGGCAACAGCAAAAGTGTCCGACTCTTGAGCATCTAAGAGTCCATGCCAAAGCGAAAAGGTACAACGAGACGCGCGGTCAAGAGTGGGTCCGCTCTCCTCTTCTTGAACATTGCTCGGGTGATGATCGCCAAGTTCGCCGGGTTTCGGTTCATAGACGGTTGGGGGCTCAGCCCGTCAGCAGCACCCATTCATACTCCCCATTGACTACAGCCTCGAATGTCACCCCCACTCATAAAACCTAGCTTGACGGAAGATATGGCTAGCGAAGGGACCATTCCCGTCGGTACCACGGTGGACAGGATCTTAGGCCATAACTCATTGTCAGGCAAAGGGGTTTGCCCAAGTACGAGGTTTAGCATGCTCGATCACAATGTGACATCATACACAACCTGCTCATCTCCTCCCCCTTCACGAAAGAGATCGACGAGATACACCTTCCACGCGGTTTCAACTTGCCAAAATTCACCAAATATGATCCAAAGACGAATGCCTATCTGCACCTAGTGCATTTTAGGCAGATGATGTCTTTCTACAACTCTGACGACACCTTTATGTGTAAACTCTTCCCTTCCAACTTAGGAGAGCTCGGTCTTCTCTGATTTGAACTGCCGAAGAGATCCGTTCCATCCTTCGAGGACCTCTCCCTTGTCTTCTTAGCTCAATTCGTCACCAGTAGCAGGCAAAAGAAGGGTGTCGATTCCCTCATCGCATTGAGAAAGTCGGCCAACGAATCTCTAAAACAATACGCAACTTGGTATTGGGAGCTCTTCAATGAAATACAAGGTTGCGATCTGGCCATTGCCATAACCTCGTTCAAGCTCGCCCTGGACCATAGGAGTCGACTGTTCGAGGATCTAATGTTGTCCAATCCCTCCGACATAGACAATCTCATGGGGCGGATCGATAATCACTGTCGATTGGAGGAGGCTCAGAGTGAACGACGTCAGGCTGAGCAAAACCACCCTTGTCAGGGGGATGGGGACAAAAACACACAGAGCAACGGAGGACGCCGGGTGTGAACATGGTGGCCTCCGGCAGAAAGAAGGGGCCCCGGCCTCATGAGTTTGCCTCTATGAAAACCATATTTAAAATCCCGACGTATGAAATCCTTAAGAAGATCCAGCACGAGTCGTACTTTAAATGACTGAAGAGGCCACTAGGGGATCTTCAGAAGATGCTCAACTCTCCTTACCACTGCTCCTACCACAGGGAGAAGGGTCATTTGACCACAAGATGCCAAGCGTGGAGGGACTTCCTTGATAGATTAGTCTCCCACAGTCACCTCAAGGAATATATAGACGAAGAAAAAACACAAACCGAACCTCAGTCAAAGTCTGAGAAAGAAAACAGTGGCGAGGTCAGGGTGATCGACATAATTCACGAAATGGTGGACGCAACTGTGGAGGAGAGCCTTCGAGTCAAGATCAAACATGCAGCCTATAAAAAATAGGTTATGACAGTAAGTTCGGGCGCCAAACATCCTCGTCCAGATAATCATTCTAGAGGCAACCTATTGTTCTTTGACAAGGATCTGAAGCGCCTCCAAATGCCACACAATGACACCTTAGTCGTCTCTCTTACCATCGATAACTCTTTGATCCGCCGAATCCTAGTGGACCAAGAGAGTTTGCCCAAGGTTATGTACTATTCCCTATTCAAGGCCCTCCACCTGAATGACACCGACCTTCAACCTACCGAGGTACCATTGGTAGGATTCAACTCGACCCCCGTATGGCCGCTCGATAAAATGAAGCTTTCGAACTGTACTAGCTCTAGAATGGTGGAAGCCGAGTTCGTGGTTGTAAACATACTAAGCCCGTACAATGCTATCGTCGACCGTATCTAGCTACACAAGCTGGGAGCCATAGCCTCTGCTTACCACCAAGTCCTCCGCTTCAATGGGACTTGGGGCCCAGAAGAAGTCTTAGACGACCAAATGTCCACCAAAAAGTGCTACATAGCAACGATCAAGAGCAAGGTCTACCCAGGGCAAATCCAATAGGTAGAAATGCCGGATGCTCCTGTACTTGAGAACGTCGGCATGAAAGCAGCAAAAAAAACCATCAAGGACCTGGTTATTGTGCCAGCCAACGACTCAAACACCGACATAACCTTTCTATTGGGATCCACCTTTATATAACAAGAGGGTTTGGTCTAAGACATTCAAACCCGATGATCTCGTCCTCAGAAATGTGGTCGGAGCCAAATGGACAAACAAGCTTGGTCCTAATTGCAAGGGTCCCTACCGAGTGATCAAGATAGCCGGGGTCGACTTCTACAAATTGGAAGACCTGGACAACACTCCTGTCCCCCGCCATGGAACGCCCAAAATCTGAGAAAATATTATCACTAGATCGGGCGGCCAAGGGCTCTCCTCGAAATTCTTTAGTTGCTTAAATTTTATTCTAGACTATGCGGCTCAGGGCCTTCCATTGATGTCGATTTCCTTTTCATTGTACGGCCTCAGGCCCTTTATTATTTCAACATTTCATCTATTGAAAGGACTTTCCGCATTTTGTTCTTACACGGTCAAACTGTCGAACTCTAAACACCAGCCTAAGTTTGGTTATCTACATGTGAAATTTCTTAAAATTTCTCAAAGTATTTATGCTCAGCATGGTACCGACCTCTAATGGTTAATGCACGGTTCCTCACTCATGTGCGCTCATGATTCCACACTATACCTACAACTCAGTCACAACCTAGCCACCAACTCACAGCTCGGCTCTGACTAGGGGAGTTAGTTTATTCACAAGTCAAAACAATCGGATATTACTAATGACCATATTGCATAAATAAGTCAGTGCAGACCAACGATCAAGGAAAAGCAAATAAAAGTCACATTTCGGACAAAAGAAGATGCCATTCACATTCCAAAGACAAAATACCAACAAAATCGCGCAAATAAAATTTGTAAACAAAACAGACTGGACTTAAAGTGTCGGTTCCAACCAACCATAGTTTGACAAAGCATAACTAATTATTACAAAGCCCAAGCTCATATTTAATTCGGTGGGTCGACTTCTTCGATGCTCGGTAAGTTTGGATCTTCGACCACGTCTTGGTGATACTTGGCAGATGTTAGTGGTACGGCTGAGGGATCGCTCGACAGCTCGGCAGAAGTGGTTGACGCTTCATATGTTGGAATCTTCTCATACAAAGAAGACCCCTCCGGCACCTGGGCCTCTTTCAGTGCTCGCAGCCAACCATCCTTGAAGGCATCATTGAGGAGACCAGCGAATTGCGAATTGATCCCCTCCATCTGCCTCAAGAACTTCCCCTAGGCTTCAGCGTACCCATCATCATACCCTTTTGAGTCAGCCTTATCAACCCTTTGCACCATTTCCTTGCTCTTGGCCTCGAGGGCAAGTGATAGGGTCTTAGCCTTCTCTTTGGCCTCAGAGAGGGCGGCTCAGACGGTGTTCCATTCCTCACGCATCCTATTTTTGGCCTCCACCTCTTGTTCATGGAGCCCCCTCAAACACCGGATCTAGTTTGCCTTCCGTAGGAGACCCTTCTTCACCGGGGCCAAATGCGAGGTCGCCTGTAACATATATCTAAAGTTGTGAGAAAAATTATTAAGTAAAAGTGAGGAACCAGGAAGGGAGGGTGATGAGTCGTACCTTCACCATGAGGTGGGCCATCTCAAAGAATGAGGAATCTAGACCCTTCGGCAAGGCTTCAGCATCTTTAGGAAGTATCATACTCTCAGCCAACAATAGCGTGACGTGAGGATTAGCGTCAATAGGGTCATCAATGTTCAACGATTGCCCGACGAGTAGGCACTACAGCACAAACTTATCAGGGGCTGACGCCCCCACAGTCCTAACATCAACTGGGGTGGGGGTTGTCTTCTGTAAAGGAGGAGGGGCTTCCTTGCCTTGGGAGGCCTCCACAGCTGTCGGCCGAGCATCTTCCTTTTCCCCCTGGACTTCTTTGCAGCTGCGTTGCCCTCTTGGGCACCCTTCCTCTTCTTTTGAGGGTCAACCAACCTTATAGTTTTTGGCGCTGGTGTCACGCCTACCGCCAGCTTTAGCGTCACTTCATCATGAGCTTTCCTCAACATTTCGTCGATCTCTGCAAATAGGTCCCTCAACTCTTAGTCACTGACACTGACCGACAGACTATAGCCGGAGAAAAAATCCAAAGAACCGGTACTTGAAGATATAGGGATGACTTTTCCTGGCGTCAACTCTCTCGACTCTCTTATAACCCCAAGCAGAGAGCTGGCGCTCGTCTGGACCATTGGATCAACTATATTCTCAGGCTCATGGCGTGCTTCACCCTTAGCATTTTCACTGCTACTACTGGAGTCTCCCTAGGACTTGAGCTTCGACTAGTACACATCAACATATCCGAGTAGCACAGAGCAGTCTCTATGCCTCCTCCGAATAGCTAGGGCTCGATTGATTCTAGTCCACGATGCTTGGCTCCTCAGGCGATCAACAACTTCTTTCCTTGTGAAAGACGACTAGATTAGTACAAGATAAAGATACAACACCGAGCATTAAAAGAAAACATAATCTTACAATCCTTACCGGCATACCTTGTGACCTTGAGGATCAGATGAAAACGATATTCTCTTAGGGAAAATTTGAATTCTCCCCTAACGACGACGAAATCGTTCGTGTACTTATCAGAGTCCAATAGCCCTCTAATCAACCTTCTTTGCCCGATTCGACAACTGAGGTACTTCATCATCGCTACCTTGTTCTGACTTACAAAGTAGAGGCCAAACAGATTCTCGATCTCAAAATCCAGATGGTATATTTTCTTCAATTTGATGACTCCCATGATCGTACGATAAAAGTTTATCATGACTTGGAAGGGAGTCGACTTAAGAGTGTTCAGCACCTGCTGAAGAAAGGAATGAAAAGGGAAACGTACCCCTCCCTCAATGATGGCCATCAACGAGAGTATGATTTGGAACTAATTCGTGATGAGGTTATCTCCCGGTCGGACTAAATCTACGGATACTTTGTCAGGGATGCCGTATGTGAGGCGAAAATTAGCTAGGCTCTCTGGATCATCAAAGAAACAGGAGTACTGATTCTTTCCCGAGTGAGAAGCTGAGATCTTTAGCATCACATCGACGCTTGGAAGCCTTGCCGAGCCACTAGGTCCGGGCTCTTCGGCACCAGAGGACAACATCTGTGCTGAGTCTACTTCAAGCTTGGACATCCTATTAAGAGGTGCACGAGTGTTAAAAAATCTCTGAGGTACGATGTCTGAGCAGAGGTCACCCTCGGCCGCAATTCAGTCAAGGTTGATGGATCTAACTCAAAGTCATGAAGTGGAACGTGGAATAAAATAGACACCGACACAAGACACTCAGTGGTGGGCAAGGGAATGCCCGGTTAAAAGAAGCCATCCCCAGCCAAATGTCATGACGCTCGGCCAGTTTTTGGGGACGAAATGGCAACCCTAGATGACGACTCCAAACTAACAATTAAAAACTAGGATATCCCAAAGAAAGTAAATGAAAACACACTCAAGCATTATGGACGCAACAAAACAAGCTTACCTGGAGTTCGAAAACGATGACAGATCGCTGAGAAAATCGGGGATCGAATTTTCAAAGAGCGAGAGAAACGTTGGGGACACTAGATGAGATGTGGCGTAAAAGAACGTACTCATTCCTAAGAGCGCCCTATTTATACTGGGGCTCATTTTTCAAGAAATGGTTGGTGTGGGACATGAGGCATCGCACGCGGAAAACGAATCATTTCGTCTCCAACCGTTGGATCGAGCGCCACATGGCAACATCTCTAGGGCTGACGCTTTGTGTAAGCCGTCACGTGCTTTCCTACGACATCGGTCATGCTCAGCTCCAGCCTTTGGGAAATCAACCCCTCCATATCGAGCTATTGTAATAGGCTGAAATACACAATAGTGGGCCTTCGGCCCATGATCATCCTCGACCCATCTGCCCTCGGCCCAAATTGGGCTAGGCGTAAGCAGTACATTATTGATTCTCGGTTTATAGGCTGAACGATTCACATTCAGCATCTATCTTTGGGCACTCTATCTTTGGCTTCTCACATACACGCTCAGCGTCTATCTTCGACCATTTTCTTCCTAGGCCAGATACGAGCTCGGCCCAAAAGCTGGAAGCTCATCTTCAATAAACAAATCTAAGTGTCCTAAATGACACTCAACATCATCATTAAGCTAAACGTCCAAAAATTTCATCTCCTGTCCCTCGGCCAAAGTCCCTAGAGCTCTAGTTTGGCCCCAACACGTGAGGACGTGCCCTCCGCCTTTCATGGGGGCGTGCAGGCATGCCCGCCCAATTTGTATGGACGTGGGACACGTGGCAACACCTCCATGGTCCACGGACCATGTTGCTACATTCTCAACCGAAGCCTATGGCAGGTAGTTGGTCCCCTACACTATAAATATTCCTAGGGCACTCTTATTTTCAGGTACATGCATGCTCGCACTAAGACTATTTTCAAGTTGTTTTCGTTCTTACTAGAGGCTAACTTGATCATCGTAGTGCCTGCTGGAGATCCAACCTCAGTCAGAACTAATTTAGTATTGAGTGTTTTGCAGGTTCAGTCGGAGAATTCGACATACATCTTTGAGAAGTTTCATTTGAATTCCAGACTCCACAAGTAAGTAGAAATCGTATCCAAATCATAAACAGTTATAATCCCTCCCTTCTTACATTTGTGCATGATTTGTACATATCATTTGTCCCCATAGCAAAATCCCTTTCTTAGTATGATCCTAATGGACAACAGAAATGCTATTATAGAGAAGGGTATCATGAACCTCCCATCGACGATTTTGACAAGTTAAATTATTCAAGTAAATAATTTAACTCCTCAAATATATCGGTGCGTTATTCGAAATATCCTTCCCTTGCAAGCATTGCTAACAATGACAATGAGAAACATGCAGTTCATAAGGATTTGTATTACCAATAAATAATATTTACGTTTGTGTACATGCAATGGGTTTATTATTCATTTTAGGAGAGGAAGGAAAGAGAATAAATTTTTTTTATTGATGTCGTCCTATAAATCAGGGAATATTTCTTTAACAATTTTGAACGTAAACTAGGTGAGATAATAACATTCGTATTTTTAACTTTAGCGAGTTTTGATTTTGGTATGAAAATGAACATCTTGAACCAAAGGAAAAAGATGACATAAAATAAGATATATAAATAGTATATACGTTTGTGTACATGCAATGGGTTTAATTATTCATTTTAGGAGAGGAAGGATAGGGAATAAGATTTTTTTTATTGATGTTGTCCTACAAATCAGGGAATATCTCTTGAACAGTTTTGAACGTAAACTAGGCGAAATAATAACATTCGTAATTTTAACCTTAGCGAGTTTTGATTTTGGTATGAAAGTGAACATCTTGAACCAAAGAAAAAAGATGGCATAAAATAAGATGTATGAATTTTTTAATTTTTAAAAAAAAGAGCACTTCTTTCATATCGTGTACTTGTATTATAACTAGAAAATAGAATAATCATCTACTTGAATTGTGCCATTTTGCAGGTGTTTCTTAATTCAAAAATAAAAAAGGTAAACAAAGAAGAACAGGTCAAATTCGACTAAACGATCCCTTCCTTTATATGCTAAAACGGTAGTTGTGTTTGACATTTTTTTAAATTATATTTGCATTTGTTAATTTTTTGTAAAATATTTATAAATTATTAATTTTTCTCGACAAAAAATTTTAGAAAAATAAAAAATATAAATTACATTTTAAAATAATTGAAACATACGAAAATAATCTAAAAATATCTGATTTATTTTGATTATTTTTGTTTTTTGTGAAAAAATTTAAATTATTTATCATGAATTTTTTAGATTCTGCTTGTTAAGATAAATTAATAATTATAAAAAAATTAATAAAAAAGTAACAAAATGAAAAAAAATACAAAAATTAATAAAGCCAAATTGTGTTGATCCCACAACTTTAACTTCATGCTCTTTGACCTTTTCTGAACAGTTTTGACCATGGTTAATACCAACCCCCAATAAAACCGCTCCTCTCTCTCCCTCCCTCCCTCCACCTGATACCTTCTCTGTCACGCCTTTAGTCCATCTCACAGTTCAGGAGAGAGAGAGAGAGAGAGAGAGAGAAGGACCGAATTTGTAGGGAGAGAAAAGGTGAGCAGTAAAGGCAAGTTGGAAGAGTAAATGACGGCATTGGGGAACTCAGGCAGTAAAAGGCAAGTGGTTCCGGTTGATTACGAAGCGGTGGTGTCGCAACGGCTCGTCGATGCTTCGCATACGAATGACCTCGAGTCGGCTTTAGAATGCATTGTTGATCCCTTTGTCAACGTCAACTTCATCGGAACCGTGTGTTTGAAGGCACGGAAAACAGAGCTCGTGTTAGGCGATGAGGCTGCTACTCAAGTTCGGATCGAGTTTGAGGAGTTCAGGACAGAAGTTACCGCTTTGTTCCTCGCTGCTCATGCCGGAAATGTCACGCTCGTCCTCAAATTGCTGGTATTGATTTTCGCATTTTTTTTAATTGTTTACGTACACAATTTGGTCTCGTGTGCCTTTTCGAAATC
>JABCMJ010003902.1:0-28559 GCA_014822125.1 Arbutus unedo
CACGAGCACAGAGTGACTACGCATTTTTTTAGCATCATAGCCATTTATTTGCTACATTCATTAAGTTCGACATAAAATTTAAAGATAGTAGAAATAAAAACTCTTATTGCATATCAATTCGAACTATAAAACAACTAAACATTTGTTTCAAAATATTTTATTGTGAAAGTCTCAAATTATTTCGTTAGTAATTATCATCAAAGATTTTCTAAGAGTCTAGGTAGAACTTTAATCCACAATAACGATGAATAAAAATTATGCTTACGTGAACTACATTTATTTAGTACATAGTTAATTTATAGGTATATATTTTTTTTAAGAGATGACTACGTGTCTGTGTGAGAAACTATAAGCCATTAGAAGTTTAAAAGACATGTTAATTATGACTACCACTTTAACACGGTAGAGAGGGACAAAGAAATAAAACGAAGATGAAGTGTCTAAGAGTGAATTTTTTAGTTATTTACTCTTTAATTATAGGTATTTATTTATTTAAATATTTAAATCGTCTTATGAATCATTTATTTGCTCTCCAAATTAACATACATTGATAGTTATATGTAAATCAAACGTAGTGAAAAAGAAAATAAATTACTTTACTAACACCAATATTCAAGCACATTCACGGGTATTTAAATGAATTTAGGTGAATTTACTTTCTTTTACCTTCATGGTTATTGTGCAATTGAAGGGTATTTAAGTGAGTTTAGACTATTGTGTATGACAATTTTGAAAGAAAAACACGTTGATACGAGAAAAAATATTGTGTCAACATAAAATATGTTTTTTTATTTATCAAAATAGATTGTCATATACCAAATTATGAAGATTATTGACCTTCAAATAAGAACTTAATCCATTAAAAACTATTGACCAAATAAATCCGACCAATAATTTTGTAGCATCTTAGACTTTAAAGTTGAGCCGGGGACTCAAGGGTCATAAACAGCCTTTATTTGGTGATTCGTCTGTATTTGACATAACTTTTTTCAATTACCTTTTTCTTTTTATTACAATTTTTTTTTATTTGCTAGTTCTGTACTAATTTTTTTGTAAATTATTAATTCGTATTCATAGAAGATTTTAAATAACATAACAAAAATATGTACCAAATATTTAAAAATTGAGAAAAAACAAAAACAATTCAGAAATATTTGTCTGTTTTAAATTAATTTCATATTTAATAAATATAATTTTTAATTTTTAAAAATATTTTTTTACTTTATATATTCTTCTTGTCAAAATGAATAAATAATTCATAAAAATTCAACAATATTTTTTGTGGATTATTTAAACTAAAAATGTTCCACAAAAATTAGTTAGGTCAAATTTGGCAAAAATATTTATTTTCTATAAGCATTGAGCGTTAGGGGGTAAGTAAGAAATCTAATTTAAACTAAAAATGTCATTTAAAAAAGTAGTCGGAAAAAAATTCCAAACACATTAAAGTTAAAAATAGAGTAATATAATATAAATTCGACACTTAAATTAAAGGAAGAGAATATTTTGAATATCAGAATGTTATTCAAATAAAATTTGGCATTTATAATTTTAAAGTGAAGATGTTGTAACACTTCTGGGGGTGGGGCGCGTGGATGAATAATGAGGTAGGTTGGGTGTATAAATAGCCTGACTGATGATACATGCATCTTTATTTATTATTTATTATTTATTTCTTTTTTTTCGAGGGTATGGGGGAATAGCGTGTCCAAGTCAAGTTTAGTAATGTATAAACGAAATAATAATAAAAGGTCTGAATGAAAAGTCATCAAGTGACGTCTTTTTCATTCTATTCTAATATTTACCTATAGAACCCGCAACCGAAATTGGGTATACATACGATAATTTTTATTCGTGAAAAATCAAATAGAAAAAAATATCGATAAATAATAATTAGAAAGGATGTCATGTCTGAATAGACGAACATAATAGATAATTGAAATATGTTAAGAAATGATAAATATTTTGAGTTCCTAAATAGACGTGAAAATTATGCATCTTAACTAGAAATTGACTTGTCATAAATTTGTCGTATAGAGACATTTGAGAGCTAATTTATTTATTTTAATTTAAAATTAAAAAAATATGATCGTAAATTTTGAATTATTTATGATCATAATAAATTATGAACTTTTAAAACAGATTGGATGATATGTGCAGAAGAAGTTTGGTATCCTTCTAATGTTTGGGGTATAATTAGAAGAATAAATTTTTAAACGTTCTTTTGACAAATTTACCCTTTCCCTATTATGGGTTAGTAAGATCTGTTACTATTGATAGAACCCATTTAAGGTATTTCCTTTTCAAGTACTACATTTAAAAAATAAATAATCTCAGGTATGATATAGAAAAGCAAAAATAAAAAATACAGATAGGGCAAAAAAAAAAGTCTCCCTAGTTTTCATTACTTTTAAATAGTTGTTCCAGTACATTCAATCGAGCAAAAATAAAAAGGCAATTCTTTGGTGTATTTGTTCTGACACCTAAAAATTATATGAACAATTAAGGGTAGTAACTCAATGAAAAATCATAGATAATTTCAATTTTTTTTATCCGATTTGAAACGAGAATACTAAATGAGACAGCAAAAGTTTTGTTAGGATTGTACCTCTATCTCTTAATTTGGAAAATGTGTTTTTTAATGTATTTTCTAATCAAGTTACCAAGCATCCAGAATTTAAAAAATGCATAGTTTGAATCCCCAAATTGGACGGCGTAGGTATAAGATTTATACAATCTATTAAAATCATAACTATTAATTTAATACACTTATAAAAAAATTATGCACGACGAATTATGAATTGGAATTACGTGTTATACGTCATGAATGATAGTAGTTTTAGTAATATAGTAAAGATGCATGGTTTTTCGTAAGGATAACTGTGAGAGTGTCAATTGAAACTAGTTAATTAGCCAAAATAATTATTTTTCATTGAATATTTTCAAAATTATTTAGGAGAATTTTCCAAACCAAGAGAATCTTGTGGTTTAATAGACCCTTAATTCGTGGGATAGTTTTGAATTTGGAAAACGCTTAAAGATATACTTTTGTTGCACAAGGAAACATCATTTACTCTTAACACTTTGATGCTATGGCAGGCTAGATGTGCAAGGAAATGGGTTCTCGGTTCAAATACATGTTTGGTCTATTTGCGCTGTAATCAAGTTGTGTTAAGCTCAACACGAGTTAATTCATATCGACTGTGTAGTTTGACAAGTCTATTCGGCGTGTCTCAAGTTCTGTCAGGCACATGACTCCAAATGAGCCGAATTCTCTCCACGGTCGAGACGCAAGATGGATTATGGGTTCTCTCAACTCACACTACTAAGTCGTGACGCCGAGGGTTCCATGCTCGATATAGCTAGAGAATGACGTATTCTCCACGTTACGTGTGGTTGCCTGGAAAGACGTGGGGATGAGGTAGTTGCCAGACATGCAAATGTTATTGCCTTATTCACACCAGGGGGGACACATGACGAAAACACTATCACTTATGGCCCATGACGTGATATTTTCGGTCGGCTCTCTTAGTGCTCTGTTGGGTTCATCTATAAATATTGTAAGAAAAATTCACTCTCAAGTAAGCACAATCACATCGTTCAAGCTTTCAGTTTGTTTACACTAGAAAACTAATTTGGCATAGAGTGTCCTTTGGATATCCAATTCAACGATTGACTTTACCTTATGAAAATTGAGTTACCATTTTAAGATAAGTTTAATAATTTTTTTGACGTAGAATGATGAGATTCTAGGTGTCTTTAATACTCGGGTGTAGATAGATTTGTAAAGGAGTTATACTTGTTGTGAAATGAAATTTTCGTATTGTTTATATTTACTTATTGAAATAAAATTTAAACTAATTGCAAAAAATAAAGAAACAAATGAGAATAATTAGATGAGATTTGATTAAATTTTTTGTTCCATAATGTCATGTAACACTGTCAATTAGTAAAAAAGTTATTCTGCAAATTATATAGCATAGATTTTACATTAGCTTAAAACTCTTCATACAAAAGGTTACGATATAATACTATATATTACAAATAGTTAGATGTCAACTGGCAAGTTTTAGAAAATTCAGAAAGAAAATAATTTAAGAACGTCTATCTGTCTTGAATTATTTTCGTGTTTATTGAAATTTTTAAAGTTTTTTATCACATTTTTCGAGTTTTTAGAATTTTCTTATCAAGACGAATAAATACGTAAAATTAATAAAATACAAATATTTTTTAAAAAAGTAAGTCAAATTGGGCCTTCATCAACGCCTAATATTTTAAGCCCCTGGTCCATTCATCTTCGAGGGTATGGCCCAGTTCTTTATTTTTCCTGCGCTGTGTACTTCTGTGAGTTTAACGAAATATGGCTTACTATTTGTGAGATCAAACAAAAAGAGTCTGGGTGGTGTAGTTGGTTATCACGTTAGTCTCACACACTAAAGGTCCCCGGTTCGAACCCGGGCTCAGACATTTTAGTTTCTCAATTTTTTTCCTGAATCAGCTTGGTGACCAATTAATGAGTTTTTTCTCTTTTCAGTTTTGGATGTTCTTTTTATTTTTACATAAATGAGCAGGCAAATACGTTACATCATGAACCGAAATAATTAGCTCAATAATTTTTTAGTCGCTTTATTTACTGAATCACGGTGACTTTTAAATACTTGGTGAATACACGATAAGTATTCTGTTGGTTTATCTACTACTTCATGATTTTTGGCTGCATCTATGGGTGTATATCAGGCCTCTTGTAGCCGCACAATTGATTTAAACACACAAGAGATAATAGACAATAATATGAACAAATAAGGGTAAAATTATTCCAAAAAAGTGATTTTGAAGTTTATTTTCGTTGTTCCAATGGTGTGATCTCTCAGGGGAGATTATGCTTGGTCTTACCAAGCTATTATGGAGTTTGAATCCCAACATTAAATGAGAAAATTCAACTACTTTAAGTCCAAATTTATTTTGAGTCTAGGTTGGTATTTTGTTATTTTCCTGTATTTTTTTTTTTTTTAGCATTCTAACTTTTTGGGTCGGCTCTAGTTTGTCATCCCCTAGTGTAGGGGTGTCAACTATTATGACTCTCTTTTAGGTTGATTCTATCTTGTCAGCTGCTAGCGTATGATCATTGACTATTTTAACTCTCTTTTAGGTTGGGTATGACTTATCATCCTCTAGTATACGAGAGAATTAACTTATGGCTAGTGTTGAAGCCGAATTTCTCCCCACCTCCTCTGACATACCTTATTGAGCTTGTCACATATTTCTTTTGCCGAATAAAAATAACTGAAGTATAGCCCACATAATAACAACCTTACAAGTTTATTCTCATCCACTCAATATTCATCTGCTCAGTAAACAGTCGCTTACTAGCTAGTACTAGCCTTTCCAGAAACAATCACGAGATTTGCTTGGCAATATTTCGCAAATGACACCTTAAAGCACTCAGAATCTCAAAGGCAGAATTCTCCATAAATGATCCACTATTCCCAGCGAGAAAAGGGGAGTGCAATCAGTCATCGGTCCCTTTGAAATTCCTTTGTCATCCATCCTATAAAATGAGCTATTAGGCCAAGGACAAAGTATGCTTTCACATATTCCATACACGCACACACTAGGGGTGTACAAAAAAATCGAAAAAACCGCTAAACTGGATCAACCGAACCAAACCGTTCCTTTTGGATTGGTTCTATGGTTTAGTGGATTAGTTATGGTTCAAAAAAATGAGAACCGATTATTATGGTTTGGTCCATGGTTTCATAATTATGAACCATGGTTCGAACCAAACCGGACCGATTATATATATAACTTTTACGACTCTTCCACTCTCCCAAAAAAATCACAACCTTTCCATTCTCCAAAACCAAAAACTCTTTTACTCTAAATGTAGTTGTGTTTCCCATAAATTTATTAGATATTTATTTTATTCGCAAATTTAAAAGAGTAGTGCTATTTTATTCCTATTTTTTGGCAATTTTTAAATGTTGACATGGTTTAGAACCAGAACTGGAACCAAATTGAACCGATCTTATAGATTGGTTCTGGTTTGGTTCTATATATGTAACGGTTTGGTTATAATTCTCAATTCTTTGAAACCATTAGATATGATTTGGTTCCTGAATTCTTATAAAATTGGTCCAATTCGGACTATGTACACCCTTAACACACACTTACATGCACCCTCTAAATCAAATTACTGACTTAATCGTCTAAGAATCTTTAGCCCGAATCACTACCGATCCTAAGACTCGTGCACAAAAATCACCACAAGAGGAGGCCACCATCTCATTTTCAGCAGCATCACAAGATATCTTACAAGTGGTCATTTGAGTTTTTTCAAGGGCTGGTAACTAAGCACTCTAGGACAAAAAGGTGAAGTTGCAATTTTATGCTACTTTTTGTTTGGTCTAATTTTGTTATTAGATTATGAAATCTCTTATATAACTTTATTTATTTTAATTCGTCTAGACTAAATTATTTGAAGTTGGTTCTTAACGCAATTAATGCTATTTTCTTTGACTTTACAGAGAAAACAGACTTAGAAAGATAATTATGCCCCATCAATTAAAGCATTCTGCCGATAAGTCAAGGGCAAAAGTATAATTTTACATAAACCAGTCTCTAAGATCCACAAGAGGGTTTGTGCTGATATGGATCGACATTGAGGTTAATAATTTAAGTCTAACAAAAAAGAATTATTGTTCCTGGTTTTAGAAAGAAAGAAAAAAAAGCCAACTCAAACGTTAGGCCAAATTTTTCATAACGCACCTTATATAAAAAAAATTAAAATCCTTATATATGAAAAATTAAAATATACACTTCAATTTTATTTTATTTTTTATAAAAATGTGCTGCTTTTGCCAGTTTTCCCTAAGATTCTAGACATATGTTATAGTATTGGGCCTAGTTGCAAATCAGCCCAGACCATTGCAGCTATAACGCTACCGAGTTCAAAGCGATTCAAAGCCCACTCATTGGCCCATATCCAGCTCTCGTAGAGCGTAAAACCTATTCTAAATTTGTCATAAAATAATGCTACAAGTACAGATGTGTTCGGATATATTCGGAGTCAAAAACTATTGGATGCATATTACATTCAACAATCTTAAACACATTTTATATCGAGATGTGTTCGAACACATCTGTGTTCCTAAAATTTTTCTTTGTGATAAAAGGATTTTTCATTAGAGTACATCCATTGTTGCACAGACTTGCTGGTCTGTATAGGACGTGATAAAATGATGTCATTCTGATATACAAAGTATTATTTTCGATAGATTCCAATTGCTAAGAGTTTTCGTTTTTCTATTAAAATGAGATTATTTTGCTACATAACACATCTATAGTGCAGCATGCTCTCTTATTTTTTAATGCACATATCAGATGCATATATATTCAAAATCACTCGTCACACGTAAGATCCTTCACAATAATGTGAGTTTTGCATGCATAGAACAATTCCATATAAACCCTAAGGGGTTGTCCTGATGGTCAATGTCCGTGACTTAGGACTATGCTCTCTTATAGATCTTATGTTCGAAATCTCTTAGATGTTATCAACTTCTTTTGGCCCAATCCATATAGGGTAAAATGTCCTGACTTTAATTGGGGCCCTTGCAAATGGACGGCGAAATTAGTCTCCCAAGAACTAGTCGGCATTACGTTACGAGTAATTTCAAAGTCAACCGGATATTTCGGCTATAAAATAAAATAAAATCCATATACATCTTTGTCCAATTCTATGCATAAGTAGACTTACTCCTTACATTAAGGTCACTAAGTACTTTACACTGTGTGTCCGGTTGAGTGTTTCTGAAATGATTTTCAAGAACAAATTTTATGAGATATTGTTTGGTGTAAGTGTTTCAAAAAAAATTGAGAGTTAAATTTTTTCGACATTTTTGAGATATTCTCTCTCTCTCTTCTTTCACATTTCCATTTCACTTGTACATCACGCTCTTACGTTTCACTCACACACTCTACGTATTTAAATACATACGTGTACACGTGTATTCGACCTCTAATCTATTCTAAGTTCTAACATAGGCTAATTGATGTAAATAAAAAATTCAAAATTTGTCACAAAATAAATTTCCAGAAGTATCCTTATAAAATATGAATTTTTATACATATGATTATTTTAAAATAAACTAAAAAATGAAATAACAAAATAGTAAAATTAATACACATTCAACGAATAATATGTGCCCTAGTTAACGGCTAACGATGGTTTTGCTTAACTGATCGATAGTATTGAGATTCGTGATCGTATTTCTTCCAAAGTAAGAAGAAGAGAGGCCAGGATTCGTCTCGAAACCTGTTCTCAACTCTTAAAAGTCTCTAATCTCGATCGCTCTCTCTCCATGGACGAATCTTATGCTAATCTTTCTACCAGCCACTTGCTCGGTTCTGTCCCGGTACGCACTGATTACTCGTACATGTGTTTTTTTTTTTTTTGGTATGATTAATTTTTCCTAATCTTGGATTGCTTTGGTTTTGTGATAGGATCTTGTTGCATGTTCTTTGTAGCATGAAATTCGAAGTCAATTTATTGTGCTCTGGTGATTCAGCGATCAAGTTTGTCTATATTACGAAATAAGATTGAAATTCCGATAGAAAATTCGTTGTTTAGGGAACCTGACACGACTGTCTGTTGTCGACTCATTTTAATGGCAATTTTGTTTTATTCCTAAATTGTAATACTGGAGGTTTCTTGCTTCTGTATTACTAGGTCAAATTGTGGAATTGAAAGAGTAAATTTGAGCTAGTAATGGTAAATTTATACGAGCTTCGATGCGAATTCTTTTACTATGTTTTTTCTCTTGGATGTTTTTTGAAATATTCTGAAAGTTTTATTAGACGATTGGTTCTAGTCATTGTGATTTGTAGTGTGGCTAAGGAAGGCATTAATTCTGACGGTAAATTATCAATTTTCACTTGATCATTCTCAGGGATTGAAACTTGGTTAATCTAGTTCTGTAAGTTGATTTATGGTTACGCAGTCTATAGATCTAAATAGATCTGTACGTTAATAATGCCTTAATATAATTCATGGATTTGTTTTGCCTTCATTATACAGGCCGTTGTCAGTGAAGACAATAAAACCGCTACTTATGAGGGTATGGGGCTTGAATTGGAAATCCATTTAAGATTCTCCTGTGGGTGTTTGAATCTGAATTATTAATGTTCTTTAATGCCAATTTAAATTATTTGCAGCCCCTGTTGCAAATTTGCAAATATTTCCTCCAAACAGCGCGAGTGGGGGGCGGGGATACCAGACACTTGGAAATCCAATCGGTATGTAATTCGAATTACCTTTTCCATGTTAGAAGGTTGGCCTTGAGCTTAATTTATCACATGGAATAGTCTTTTTTTCATTATTGAATGTACAATTTTTCCATTGTGCTGATGATGACTGTCCTTACTCTTGTTTT
The DNA here is from genome assembly GCA_014822125.1 of Arbutus unedo. Taxonomy (NCBI): domain Eukaryota; kingdom Viridiplantae; phylum Streptophyta; class Magnoliopsida; order Ericales; family Ericaceae; genus Arbutus; species Arbutus unedo. Next base: position 9,432 of record JABCMJ010003902.1, read on the forward strand.
GTGATCAAGAGATTTCGCAACTGATAATGGAATGATTGGATGGATAGTCTATTGCTTGTTTGATTTCCTAATACAGCTTTTCTTTTCTCTTTCTTGTCACAAGCTAGAAAGACAAGACAATCCTTGCTTAACAATGCTTATCAAGTTTTCTTCTTCTTCTTGACAATCTTTGCTTAATATATCTTTCTTGTCTGACTATGCAGAAGAACTTGAACAACAATCAACGAACAATTGGAAGGGAGTGTTTAGCATAGCGTCATACACGCAATATTTCAATGTCGACACTGACATCGTGATGAACAGATTGATGAGTTCCTTGTATTCCATCAATGGAGATTTTTTCAGCAGGATTGATAGTAACCCTGATCTGTGAGTTCTGCAAATATTTAGCCCCACATATATTAAGCTTTTGGTTGTAGCTACACTATCTTTGTTTGGGAACAAATGATTGGAAATACGATTCTTTATTCTATGATTGTGTAATGCTAAGTTGAAACGGATATGATGGGAAAAGTTTAGGCAGGAGGATACACACGGAGGAAGTAATGGATGATAGATTCAGAATGATTTCTGTTTGTTCCATATGACATGTTCTCTCTTTGAAATTTAAAGTCCCAAGGAAAGTACACTTATTAATGTGATACGGGAGAGAGAGAGGATTGATTGTTTCACCGTGGTCTTGGTGCGTTCAAATTCATGCTTTTTATTTGCTTATCGAGTTTATTTTTGTAAATAACAAGAAGATATCAGACATTCCATTTTTCTTGGCATATGCCTGATCTCTGTCCCAATGGACTAGGGTATGAGTATCGCATTTGGCTGCGTACGTATGCATGAGACCTTTTCAAACCCACCCTCTTTTGCATTATGTATTATACAATATATTTAGGATAAATGGTATACATTATTTAGAAATATCCTCGAGACCAAGTTTGATTGAATAAAAGTTCTGATAACTCTCTTTCCTCGACATGGAAGCCTAGAAGTGTTTTTCTAGGAAAAATCTATGTCACAATCTCTCTTTCTCATGTGTATGTTTGTTGGCATGCGCACATACAGTCGTACACACATTGGTGTTAAAAGTCAATAGATGGATCACATGCGGCTAGCAGAGGGCAAGCATGTCTACTAACCGGTCTTAGTTACTGCAAATGTGGTTATTTCTTTTCTTTGCTATTTCCTTTGTTACGTCTCTTTTCCCTTTTTTGCTTCTGCTTCTTTGGGACAATCAACCAAAGTTTTGAGTTAGGAACAGAGATTGAAGGCTGAAAAATCTTTTTTGCTCTGATGATCAAGATGCAAAGTTCAAGAATACGTGTCTTCTCCTGTAAGAAATTGAAAACTTCTCCAATGAACTGGAGAAGGGGGATACTAAACTTTATTGCCTATTTAACATAGTCTTGTTATTCGTATATGTGTCATCTCTTATCTTGAGCGTATGTTTTTCTGTATTGATCATATTTCCAGAATGTTCTATTTACCACTACTTATTATGGTAATCAGTATTAAGGAATTCATGTTCCAATTGCCTCTTAGTATGGTTGCCTTGGTATACCATACATGCTTGGTGATGCTAAGTTGCTATGTTTTCTGATATTTCAGCTATGGGCTTGTCTGGATATCCACCACGTTGGTATTTATGATTGCTTCCCTTGGAAATTGTTCCACCTACCTGATGAATAAACGCAGTGACAGTAGTACTTCTTGGAGCTTTGACGTCAACTACGTTAATGTGGCAGCATCTGCAGTATATGGCTATGCAATCATTGTTCCATTGGCATTTTACTTCTTGCTTCAGTATTTGGGTTCAAAACCCAGCCTTATAAGCTTTTGGTGCATGTGGGGATATTCACTATTCATTTTTGTTCTCAGCTCTGTAAGTATTGACACTGGTTTACGTTAATTGTAACCAATATCTTCTGATTGACAATACGGTATGCAACTATGCATATATGATTCAATAGGTTTGGTTAATTAAAACGTGTCACTGATACGTGTCTTTTTCTTAAACATGTCTGATATGCACATGCCGTATATGATACCACGATGCACAGTACACGGTTTATGTCATGGTATACCTTTATCTTTGTTCAACACTCAAGGAAAAGAATAATTAAACGTAGTATCACAATACCATATAGTATACTTGTATCCGAAACTACTAATTGAGCTTTAACTTATTCTACCTTCCCCAAATCTACTTCCCTTATTTTGAGAATTTTATACTGATTGATTTATTCCCACTTGCATGACATTAAACCTCATATTATTTTAGGTGGCTTATGAGGTTTCCCAATGACAATTATGAAATCTAAGATATTTGTGAATTAGAAATTCATACTAAAATATGGTGTTAATGCTGTGGAAATGTTTTCTTGTGTCTAAGTACTGTATAAACTTCGTGGAAGTGATCTTATCCTGGGATGTAATAAGGGGATGAAAAGTTATAGCTTCTGTTTTACTTCAATTTTTATCTTGACTTTTTACATTATGTCAGTTCATGAATTTATTTGCCTCTTTGAATTCATTCCTTCTGCATCGATTATCTTTATCAGCCAATTTTTCAGTTTCTTAAAAGGTCTTAGTTTTTTTTCTTCTATGGATTTAGTTAGCATTTTACCTATTTTTGATTTAAAAGACCTATAATTCTTGATGCTTGAAAACATGATAATAAAGTGATACGCATTGCAATTTCTTAACTTTCATGACAATTGAGTCTTAGCTTCTAGTTTTTGTTCCCATCTGTTGTTCATGTGGTTGGGAGACCTAGGAATATCTATAACGCGAATGGAGTGTTCTTTATCAGCCTAACTTATGACTAAGAGAATTTTGTCCGAGGTCTGAGAATAGGTAGAATTCCAACACTTTTTTGCTGTATGTTTTAGTTTATTGAAGATAACGGAGTCCACCATTCTGCTCAAGATGAGTGGGGGTCTGGGGCAAAAATGTCTCTTTATTGCTTTGAAGAAAATGAGCTAACTTGTTTGTCGTGTGTCCTCAAGTCATTGCTTTATGTAAGTATCCAAAAGTGGAAAAGGAGAGGAAAAAATAGAGAGAGAGAGAGAGAGAGATGTTTTGACAGTATAAGTTTGTTGTATACATGGTTAACCTATGAATCTTCTAATTAATGGTGGCACTGCTGATGCAAAAACTGCCTAGTTACTGTTGTGAGACCTTATGTACATGCAAAATTGATTTACTTCTCTTGTAAATGGTTACAACTGATGTCTAACGTTTATTCACCTGACGATGCGCAATGGTCCATTCAATTGTCAAGGAACTTCTCATGTTTCGTGTTGAATCTACTAATCACTTATTTCTTGCAGTGTTCTGATCTGATGCCCTTCTCACTACATTTCTGTTGGCAATATTTCCAGATACTGTTGGTTATACCTGTTGAATTTGTCGGGTGGGCTGTCATTATCATTACCGGTGCTGCATCTGCTTCCTTTGTAGCCTTGAACCTAAGGCCGTACGTCGAGGGGAATGATCTTACAGTGGTGCTGGTTGCTGCATTTATTTTGCAATTGGGTTTTGCAATCTTCATCAAGATGTGGTTTTTTGCTTGAACCCGATCCCACTGGTCTGTCTTCGTTGAGTCTGTATTTGTTTTGTAGCATAGAAGTTCGAATATGTTAAAGAAGTTGAAGTCCGGTCCTGGGAGAAGCGTTGGCTCGGATTCGGTTACTGGCTAATGTTTGTAGAAGTTAAAGAAGACATTCAGCAGGACAGGAGTGGTAGATAGTTTTAGGGGAGCATGGTGTTTTTCAGTTAAGTTGCTTGTGAAGTAGTATCGGATCTGAATGGCTAAGATATTTAGTCTACAGATTTTAGGAGACCACTATCAGGGGGAGAAGAATCTTGCGTCAGTTTTTTGTCTCTCTTTTTCAGGTTATTGTCTTTGTCGAACTTGGTTCTGTGTAAATATATACAAATAAGGCTGTCTGAATTATGGATTTGTGGAGGAATTCGTTATATCATACTTTATCACGTAGCAACAAAGATGACAAAGTGAATTTTTTTACGGGTGTGTTATTCGTCAAAACAATATCGTTTTAGCGTTTTAGAAGTCAAAAGCTGCACAAATGATCAGGCAGTGCGTGGACAAGTTTTGGACATTTTTTTGAGCATCAAACCAATAGATTCAGGAGGTTGTAGTGTAGTTTTTTGTAGTGCGGGCAATGTGATGTAGGTTTGTTTTGTCCTAAAAATTGTATCGTTTTAATTTATCACGCGAATTATTATCAAAATGCATGGTGATTAAAACAATATAGTTTCAAAGACAAAGTAGATAAAATTATATCGTTTTGTTCGTTCTACACGCACATTATAGGGAATTGTAATACAGTTGCTCCAAATCTCAAACCGATCTCGTTTTGACGTTCAATACACAACAATTCTAAAGCATTAGCAGTTTGGTAAAATGCGTGTTTACCTCTACTTTTATTTGGAAGTGAAATGCGTGGTAAAATGAGTTGGAAAAAAAAATGTTGTCCAGTAATTTGTACACCAATTTTCTACCCTCTTAAAATAGTTGTTTTTTTATTTTTTAAACTTTTTGTTTAGTTGGTTGGAGTTGTCTTATATTTTATTTGATATGTCCGCCTTTGTTTACTAGTGTCTTAATTTCAGATTTAACGAAAAAAACTGCTCCTTATACAATGAAGTTGTACGATTCACTCTTATTTTTTCGAATTATATTTGAAATAATTTAAAAAATAGGAATTGAAATTTGAAGATTATGGTAAATAAGATAAATCCCTTAAATAATAAAGTATATAAACTAATAGGGCTTTCATATATGATTTACATTTATAATCAAATTTTTGCTTATTAATTTGTCTATAAAATAGTTATAAAGTATTTTTTCAAAAAATTTAGGTGATGTTGAATGGTGCTTTCCCTTCTTCCTAAAACACCTTTAATTTTTTAAGAATTTGTAAAAAAATAAAAAATAAAAAATAAAAAAGGTGGGATTAAAATTTGGAGGCAATGAATATATATGACAAATATAATGAATACTGAATCTTGTAAATGAATGAGGTGGTTATAAAATAGTTATAAATTTTTTAGCTTTATAAAAGTCAAGTAATTTAATTTATCGCTCTCATAATATTTCTTAATAAAACATTCCATGCAGTATTATAATATAGGTTATAGATTATTACAGATGAGATATCACATTTTAAAACATAAAAAAATATACAATACAAAATTAGGAATTGAGATTTAGGACAATCAATGTATATGGTAAATTCCATAAGTATTGTATCATATAATTCTTTTCAATATTTTTTATTATGACGAATTTAATTAAAAATAAATATTTTTAAAAAAAAATCGCTCTCGAAATCTTCTCGGTTAAAACATTTCCTGCAATAGTACTGGACACGAATCGAAAGCCCTGTTGAAAAGCCGCCTTATTTTGTAAGAGAAAGTACGGCGTCCGGTTACACAAACTCCAGGTCTTCCAACTACGCAATTACAATACGCCACGTCATACCAGATAACGAAGGTACCCCACGTTGCGTTACGTGGCGCTCTGACTGTTCACGGCACGCCTAAGACCAACCCTCCTTTTCAAAAGGCTCGCTCACGAATGCCTGCCTAAACAACTACAAAATCTCCAAAAACCCTACGCCCGCCAGCCTCCGAGTTACCTCATTTTCTCTCTCTCCTCCCCCCCCCCCCCCCCCCCCCCCCCCCTTCCCTTCTCTCTGTCTGTGCCCAGCAATGGACGCAGTGGATGCAACGCGAGCTTTCGTTAAAGGCGTTAAGCGTGTCATCATCAAGGTATTCTACGTTCCTAGTTTACCGTTTTGATTCCGTTGATATGCTCCATTTTCGCTAATAAATGGCAATGGTTGTTTTTATTTGTCAAAATTTTCCCGCATTTAGGCCCTCATTGTTCTTTTCGAAGTACACACTCATTCGAAAACAATGGAGTATTTTTATTGCTTAATGAACGTGAGATTTGAGGCCTCTATACAGCGAATGAAGCATCATTGTCTGCGTACGAGGTTATGAAGTGCTTTAAAGAAAGCAAATGTCGCAGTAGACTTTGGATCTTCCCTCCAAAAGGTTCCTGGGGAGCCCACAGACTCGTGAAGGACTGTGAATTTTTTTCCATTGGTTAATTTGTGTTCAAGCACCTGTTTGGGTAGCCTTGTGTTCACCTAGAAGCTGCCACATATAGATGGCTTAGGTGGATCTGAAGAGCGAAGAACACAGTCAATGGAAGGGGATTGATTTTGAACACGTAAGGGATTGGGGTTCCGGACAAAATTATGAAAGGAAAAGCCAACGGGCAAAAGCAGGTCTAGCTATGACCATCTGCCTGACACTTTTCAAACCTCATTGGACAGATTTTATGGAATCAGAATCTTATAGTGCAGACTAGCTGATATTTGGAATTCAAAGTTCAAATGCCTTACACACCCTCCGCACTGATAGTGCAGTTACACTGAACAGCTTGAGTAGTTTTCTTTCGGTAAGAAATAGATTGAGTTGTTAGTAACCTGAGTTATTTACTCTGCTTTGAGCTTTCTAGTTGTAGAATTTTTGAGGAGGCCAGACTTGTCAAAGGATTTGGTCCACAAGTGCACTAACTGGAAATTCGCTTGCCACAAGAAAACTCATACTAGAACTTTAGCATGTTGAAATTATGTGAAAAGTTCATGCTTTGACATTTTGCTGGCGTTACTTGTTGACTATTAAGGTTGGAACTGCTGTTGTCACTCGAACTGATGGAAGACTGGCACTTGGAAGACTAGGAGCACTCTGTGAGCAGGTAAAGCATGCAAGTTGAGATTAAAGGAAACATCCAAATTTATAATTATTGTTTCCTTTTTTGTAATTCTTTTACCACTTAAATTGTTCCTTTATTTTGGCATTTTCTTGAACCTTACAAATACCTCATGAATTGTAGATTCGAGAGCTGAATTCTCAAGGATTTGAGGTTAGTGTAGTTACATCAGGAGCTGTAGGTGCTGGTCGCCAACGTCTTAGATACCGGAAATTGGTCAACAGCAGGTTCTTTTCGTGCCTTTCTGCCTTCTGCGTTTCCTCAACCAGTGCATAGAAGTTTACTAATCTGAGTTTGCCCTGTATCATGCATTGCTCTATGATAACGGGCCTCTGCTTTCTGAGGAAAAAAGTACTGTACTTTTTAAGTTGTTTTTATCTGGTGACTGAGACGTTGATATGCCTGGCTAGATGGTTTGTAAGGGTCCATGATAAATATTTGCATCTTCTATTTCAAAATTAAATGATTTGTAAGATGTGATGTGAAAACTTGTTTGACAAATGGAGGTAGTCGTGAATTATAGTCTGAAACTAAACTTAATTTGCTTAATGGATGATAGCTGTTCATGGCTTGCAGCTTTGCTGACCTCCAAAAGCCACAAGTCGAGCTTGATGGGAAGGCGTGTGCAGCTGTTGGGCAAAATGGTCTTATGGCTCTCTATGATTCATTGTTTAGCCAGGTCATGATCACGATTTATTTTCCGAATTGCAGTTCATAAGAGTTCACTTATGTAGCTATGCATTGCAACCTGAATCGGTCTTAGTTTCTCGGTTATCTAAATGTTCACCCTTCTGAAGGTATGGCGGTTCGATGCTAATTTCATTTTCTGAACCTTGATCTTTGGGTTTTTGTTATACAGCTGGACGTGACATCAGCCCAGCTACTCCTTACTGATAAAGATTTTAGGGATACTGAATTCAGAAATCAACTTACTGCAACAGTAGAAACGCTATTAGCTCTGAAGGTGATCCCAGTATTCAATGAAAATGATGCTGTCAGCACCAGAACAGATCCATATAAGGTATACGTTCTTTTGTTGGCTTAGTTTGCATATTTACAAAGTAAAGTTTTGTGTAAGGGTCAATTTTGTACTCTAGCTCTTGTTTTATTCGTTAGTTTTAGAGGTTTCTTCTGGAGGGAGTCAATAAATTTTCACTCACCCATCCACATGGATTACACTTGTTTGGGGCAGAACTTATTATTTTTTTATTTTGTTTCTGTGGCCTTGTTATTTATCTTGGAGTGAGGGGGCAGGTTCTCCTGAGTGTCTTCTAAAGCCCGTTTGGGATTTGTGCTTCTTAAGATTTTCAGTGAATGTCCTAACTAACACAGTGGATTGGAATTGTACAGAGAGAACCACGTCTTAATGTGAAGTTACTCTTTCTTTATGTGGCATTTAATTGTATTATTATGTTGATTTTAAGCATTTATTGCAGGATTCTTCTGGTATATTCTGGGACAATGACAGTTTAGCAGCTCTACTGGCTTTGGAGCTAAAGGCTGACCTTCTTATCCTTTTGAGTGATGTGGAGGGTCTTTATAGCGGCCCACCCAGTGATGCAAATTCAAAACTAATCCATACTTATGTTAAGGAGAGGTACGAGGGCGCAATTACTTTTGGAGACAAATCCCGGTTGGGAAGAGGGGGTATGACTGCCAAAGTAAAAGCTGCTGTTTATGCAGCCCATGCTGGCATCCCTGTTGTTATCACCAGGTAGTCTTATTCTTTAAGAATAATCTGGTTTGGAAATTGGAATGCGCTCTTTAATATATACATATTCATATACATTCTTCTAGTTTGTATTTATTTTGTTCTATCTATCCTTGACTATACATGTTAAACGCCAAGAATTTTAATTACTTCTCTCTCTCTCTCTCTCTCTCTCTCTCTCTCTCAAGATGGGTCTTGTTTTCCCTCCAGCTGGTGGGGTTTCCTTGTTAATTGAGGAATATAGCTCGATGAGTTGAGTCTGTGGATGATAATACGCCATAATCCAAGATTTTGGGACGGAATGCCGTCATATTTTCCAGTTGATGTGCGTACCTGCTTATATAAATGCATCACAGCTTTCAAATGAATCAATTTTTGTTCAGCATATGTTAGTGATAGAGAAAGTCAAGACCAAGTATGTAGTGGGTCCTTTTCTGTCCATCAGTTGGGTGAAAATGTTGCACAAAAGGGTAAACCGATGAAGGCTATAAAAGGCAGTTTAAGGCTATAAATTGTAGGTACTGTAGGACTTCCAAGTTCCAACGAAGGATAAATGGACTGACGAGCTGATCTTCTGCTTACTGTTGCCACACTGATCTCCACTAGTTAGAAGGAGAAAAAAAGATGTCAGTTGGCATCCCCTTTTCATTGACTCGGCGAATGTTTAACCGTTCTGCCTTCAAACCCTAGCTGAATAAAGCTTTTCAAACTTTATCAATCATGTCCCTAATAATTTGTCGATCCAAAATGTTTGAAAATTTGTTGTGTATATGCTTTGACTCGAAAAATCTGACATATACTCATTTTATGGTTCTTATGGCATGAAAGTTCAAATGATAACCCAAGCTGAATTGTGTGGCATATTGTAACGGGAATGCACGGTGCCCTAGATGGGAGCCACACCTTCTCTAAAGTTTCTCTTAGCTATCCGAAAGTTTTTCTGTTGTAATGGGCAAGCACGGTGCCCTAGATGGGAGCCACACCTTCTCTAAAGTTTCTCTTAGCTATCCGAAAGTTTTTCTGTTGTAATGGGCAAGCACGGTGCCCCAGATGGGAGCCGCATCTTCTCTAAAGTTTCTCTTAACCATCCGAATTTTTTTCTTCAATTCATATTGAAGAGAATTCATCTATCCCCTGATCACTAAAAAAAAATGGGCATCATTTTTGCACGTCAAAGCATCTCTAAAAAAAATTGTTTAGATCAATTGCAGAGCTCTCAGCCTATTTCCTGGAATGTGTTCAAGTTAGTTGTTTGACAAAGAGGACTAGCTCCTAAAAATCTGTAGGATTTTGTCCCCAAGGAGAACAAAAGAGCTCATCCTTTTATCGCGTACTATTTTCTTGAAACTTTTCAATTGTATTTAGCAATAGAACCACAAGGGTAGAAAGGTATACATAGTTTGCTGGAAGCTTATGTGTTTGCCATCTACGGTTCATGACATCCTGATTTTGGCTGCTCCTCTTTTTCCTGAAGCATTATAAATTCCTTATTGGTATTTTTTGAAGTGGCTATGCTGCTGACAACATAATAAGAGTACTTCAAGGAGAGCGGATTGGTACCCTCTTCCATCAAGATGCACATAAGTGGGCTCCATCTTCACCTCCACTTAGAGAAGTTGGTGCACGTGAGATGGCAGTTGCAGCTACGGAAAGTTCCAGACGACTGCAGGTAGCATCAATTTTCTTGATGGTCATTGCAATTTGTTGTCATTGTATATATGTTTTCCAAATGTAAGATTGCTTTTTGGCTGCAAAACCTCAAAACACATGAATAAGTACTTCTTGTTTGCAGCCTTGTAAATACTGTGGTGTGCTTTGCCCTACAGGCCTTGTCTTCACAAGATAGGAGGAAAATTTTGCTGGACATAGCTGATGCCGTGGAAGCAAATGAAAAACTGATCATAGTAGAAAATGAAGCTGATATTGCTGCTGCACAGCAGGCTGGGTATGAAAAAGCTCTGATATCTCGGCTGGCTCTAAAGCCTGGGAAGGCAAGCTTTTTTCCCCTTCATTTTTTGTGTTTCATCCACTTTTTTTTTTCGTTTTTCTCAAGTTTTTTGGGGGAAGAGGGCAAGTTTTTCCCAAGCCTACATGAAGGGTGAGCTTTACTTAACCTCTAATGGATCTGTGATTTGAAACCTGTGCATACCGAATTTGTGGCCAGTCATACTCTTTGAGCTAGGTAAGGTTTCGTGGGTATGACTAAGTTTGATTAGGTTGGATTATTATCGCCTTTCAATTTTTGCTTTTACCTTTTGATTCTTTCCCAACTATATTTAGTTGTAGAACTAGCTTCCATGCCATAAAACATTTGCAATGGCAATCCGTAGATTAATTTCTCCAATCATTCATGTATTCTTAGTTCTGAATTCATTTTATGATCTGGTATAGATTTCAAGTCTTGCGAATTCAATTCGCGTGCTTGCAACCATGGAAGAGCCAATTGGCCGTGTTTTGAAGAGAACTGAGGTAAATTGAATTTGGACAATAAATTTAGATAGTCTTTTTATTTTTTGATGGGAGAAGGGTAAAGACATGGTATATAGGTTTCAAGTTCATTAATTGATATATGTAGATTAACCACCAAGATATCTATGCTGCACGTTTGTATGCCTTGAGCTGGAAGTGAAGCAAATTAGGTCTACTTCTGGGATGATTGTTGATGCAGCCTCACAATTACTATTTGCGACACTGATAATTTTTTTTTCCATTTCTTCGAAAAAGTCATTCTCTGTTCTGTGTATCGTTGCTGTCCATATATTACTATAATTCATCTCATGAGCTCATATATCTTATGAGTAACTGCTCCTCTTTCTTCCAGATTGCAGATGGACTGGTCTTAGAAAAGACCTCATCTCCCTTAGGTGTTCTCCTGGTTATCTTTGAATCTCGACCCGATGCGTTAGTTCAGGTAAAAAGGGGTGCAAGTTTTCAGGCTATTTTGCCTTGTCAGAAAGGGTAAATGATTGCCATGTTTTATGTTGTCTAATGGTTTGGAAGTTTGCACTGAAATTGATTTCTTTGTTTATATGAATATTATATATTCTGTCTTGTCCCTTTCTTCTTGAGTTGTTTCATGGTTCGTATATTGCTTTTGTTCATCTCATAGAGCAACACGTGGGCAATTCTGTGTATGACCTTTCAAGTATACTTTTTGCATGGATCATATAAGCCTTTTATTTCTCTTTCTATTTGGATAGATAGCTTCATTAGCAATCAGATCAGGGAATGGGTTAGTCTTGAAAGGTGGAAAAGAGGCTAAAAGATCCAATGCAATTCTGCATAAGGTTTGGTTTGTTTGGTTATAATACCGTTCAACATCTAACTTCGAATCGATATGTTTTTCAACATATATCATCTTTTCCAAAATATTAGGTCATTACTTCTGCCATCCCAGAAAATGTAGGTGAAAGGCTTATAGGCCTCGTGACTTCTAGAGAGGAGATTCCTGATTTGCTCAAGGTTGGTTGCCCCTGCAATGATTACGGAACGTTTTATTGTTGAGAAAGATGACTGATACATTAACCATAAGTTGGAACTAAGGATTTACTTTTCTGCTTCAGCTTGATGATGTAATTGATCTTGTGATTCCTAGAGGCAGCAATAAACTTGTCTCTCAAATCAAGGAATCGACCAAAATTCCTGTTCTGGGTCATGCTGGTAAGATACATGATCGAAAAAGTCAGTTATCCTAAATGTGAAATTGACCAAGGATGCTGTGTTGAAGGTGCTATGTTTTGTTGTTCAGATGGAGTTTGTCATGTTTACGTTGACAAGTTTGCTAATTTGGACATGGCAAAGAACATTGTTGTAGATTCGAAAACGGATTATCCAGCAGTCTGCAATGCAATGGTAAGTAAACTCTTTGTTGACATATATTTCTTTGCTAATGTCATGTCTTATACTATTCTCAACAATGTCAAACTGGTGTTCTAAAGTACTCATTTAATATCATGTTAATTGTTTGTGTACAAGCAACAAAATCACTTGAGAGGGGCTTGACGTTTTGTTTGTGCATTTTTCTCACCCTTTTAAATTCTCAGGAAACACTCCTTGTTCACAAAGATTTGGTACAGAATGGACTTCATGAGCTTATTAACGTGTCTTAATTAACACTTTCTGGACACTTTGGCAAGACTTCTTGGTTCTGAGTCCGAACATGACTTGAGTGGTGAATCTGTTCATACTAATAATGCTCCGCTTTAGAATGCGACTCATGAACTCTAAATATATGTTGTATCATTAACAACATGATTGCATCATGTCTGCTAAAACGTTATCGTGCCTCTGTTTAAGGTGTTGCTATACATGGTGGGCCCAGGGCAAGCTCTTTGCTGAATATACCAGAGGCATGCTCATTTCATCACGAGTACAGTTCACTTGCTTGCACTGTTGAAATTGTGGATGATGTGCATGCTGCCATTGATCATATAAACCGTCATGGAAGGTACGTTGACATTCTCACCGTTATCTCACCTGGGCACCTTGTATTATTGTGTTGAAAGATGTTTCCAGTTGGTTTACTATTGTTTGTTCTCATTGGCAGTGCACACACTGATAGCATCATCACAGAAGACAATGAAGTTGCAGAAATCTTTCTTCAACAAGTTGACAGGTTTGATTGGTTCTAACATGTTCATTTTCTTATAATATATTTATCTACTGTACCTTTTATATAAGCACTTGTTACATTTTTTTTCCGACCGATGAATAATGAACTTTGATTTCGTGATCTGACTAGTGCAGATGTCATTTATTGGCAGTTCTGCTGTAATAATGAATTTGATTTTACTTGCACTGGCAGTGCTGCTGTATTTCACAATGCAAGCACGAGATTTAGTGACGGAGCTCGTTTTGGACTTGGTGCAGAGGTAATATTACTAACTCTGTTGAGAATCGGTTGTAGGACAAAGTTCTTCCCACCATGTTAAATTCCTCTTCTTGGCTATCAGGTTGGGGTAAGTACAAGTAGGATACATGCTCGTGGACCGGTAGGAGTTGAAGGGCTGCTCACGACAAGATGGTATGTCAATGTCTTGGTAAATTTGATCGCAATTTTTTTAGTTTGACTGGGTATCGATATTGTAATCTATGGCAATGATCTAACTTTCTGCAACAATTCCGTGGTTATGAAACTTAAAACCAAGTCAACTAGTTAGAGGGGGGCGCGTGCACACACGCAGTTCAATGAATTCATTTGCAAGTTTTTTAGAACTGCTTGTGTATTCCGAATGCAGGATAGCTAGAGGTAGCGGGCACGTGGTGGATGGTGATAATGGGGTTGTTTACACTCATAAAGACCTTAGTATACCTGCTTGACGAGTTCATGGGTGTCATTCTCAAAACAACCATTGTAGCCTGCTGTATCGTGAAGAATTCTCAGATGATCGGATCAATCGAGCAAGCTGACGATACTCGAATATGGTTCGATGTTGCTTCTTCCACCGTATTGTACCATTATGTGCAACAGTTATATTGTTTTCCAAAGTATCAATTAATTTATTAGGTTAACAACTTGTGCCGTCATATAAATGTTGAACAAGTAGGTTTTGCAGACGAGCAAGTTTACACACAACTCTCATGCACAGATTTGAACACGTGTTCGGAATCATATGATGCACGTGAGGTCCGTGGCCACATCATATTGGAGGGTCTCACATGTATTAGACAGTTCCTAATATATTTATGTTTGAATTTGTGCACAAGAGCTTGTGTTTGTAAATTTTCTCTTTGTAGGGAGAGTGGAGGGCAATGAATTAGTCGGTCTCTGAAACTTTAGAACCGTGTCTGTATTTTGAACATTGTTGTTTTTCTTTATGAAGTGTAGTTTTTTCTTTTATGAAGTTTTGCGGGGAACTAAGTTATGAAGCTTGTAGTGATTTTGTTATGATTGAATGTTATGTTATTTGCACCATCGCGATACAATTACATAATATTTGAAGTTATTAATTTCGTGTCGGTAAGTATATTATGTTTATTATTTATATGATATTTGTCGGAGCCGGTATATTTTACATACTGTTTCAATTCTATTCAAAAAACATAATTCACTACAATTATATTAGACACAGAAATAGAGCATTAGAATTTTTAAATTCATTATAGATAACAAATTATAAAATTAATGTATTTCAAGAGACAAGATAGAGATAACCAAAATGAGCAAATCACAAAATTTTATTACCTTTAAAAGATTTCAAACATAACCATTAGTATTGAAAATATTTTTTCATTAAAAATAATGTTATAAACTTGTTGTGAAGTAATTATTACAAGATCAACTAAAATTCAATAAAAAAATTCGTATTGGTTGAGATTTGAAAAATACCCAATACAACTCAAAACATTTGATATAAACTCATACTTTTAATATTTAGAATGATACGATATAATAATAATGTTTCATTTTGTGTCAAGTCAGGCATGGTTGAACCTTATTATAAGTACTACGCATGTACACAAATTATATATAAATGATTAGACGTCAATCCCTTATAACGAGAGAGAGAGAGAGAGAGAGAGAGAGAATGCAAAGAGTGAAAAATTACCACCTAACAATTTGTTAATTAGTACCTAGTATTTTTGAACTCGGAAACATAAAGTATAACTTTTTCCAATGAGAGCCCCACGGGTTATTGAAAACATTACATCTAAGAATCTTGTCTTCAAGAACAAAAAATTGCCACAACCAATGACATTGGATAACTACGGTGCAATATAGAAAGTACATATGATAATCGAAAACCATTTTAAAACTTTATCCAATGAGAACCCTGCAGGTTATTTAACGTCGAACATTACATCTAAGAATTGTGTCATCAAGAACAACAAATTCCCAGAGGACTCACCCATAGTCCCTAATCTGATCAGGGTTCAGGGGTTCTTACAACAGCGTATAACAAACTGAGAAAGTAACATGGAAGATATGGTGCATTTTAAAAAGTACTAGCTGTAGAGGTAGATTCAGAACAGGTCACAGAGAAAAACTTCATCCGCAGAATAGTGTCCCAAAATTGCACTAAGAAGCTTAAATTTAAGCATTTATGAATGCCTTCAGGTTCTTCAGCCACACCTTGTATTCTCTACTGTCTTTGTCGATCATGTACTCGTGCAAGAAATTGGTTGTGCTGGGCTTGATCCCTCTTATCTCTAAATACTTGTGGAAAGCCTCTTGCAGGTTGTCTTCCAAATCGCAAACCCCAAAAAAAAAAAAAGAAAAAAAAAAGAAAGAAAAACAAACTTCACCGGCAGCTCGTGTTCTCTACTGTCTTTGTCGATCATGTACTCGTGCAAGAAATTGGTTGTGCTGGGCTTGATCCCTCTTATCTCTAAATACTTGTGGAAAGCCTTTTGCAGATTCTCATCCAAATCCCTAACAAAAAAAAAAAAAGAAAAAAAAAAAGAAAGAAAAATAGACATTTATATTTTAGTTAGTAACAAGATACAGAACACCATAACAAGAAAAAAGAAACTTCAAGCTTCAGACTCAAATACTCACGAGAAGTCAGGCCCCTCATAGGCAATTTGATCCTCAGAACTATTATCTGGATCCTTAACTGATAAACTGTCTATTGAAATCTCGTCAGGGAAAGCTGTTACACTAAACTCCAAACAGGGTCCCTTCTTCTTGGTAACTTTAACCAGAAGTGATAGGCTAGATTGATTACTCTTCTCAGTATCATCGTCGTCATTGTCATCGTCCTCCTCTCCAGTAACAAGGTCCGGCAAGTGAACCTCCACGGTGATGGTTTCTCCCTGATAATTTCTGGTCAATGATATTGTCCGTTGCCCAGGGTTATCTTCAATTTCAAACGGGAAGCCATCTGGAACACCTTCAACCTATAAAAAGAGTGCAAATTTGCCGCCCGAAAAACATTTTGTCAAGACATTTCCAACAGATCAAATCCTGGGGCATTTCCATGAGATAATTTTTTTCCTGGGATCAAATTCTAGTTACGTTGGTGTAGAAGTAATTCACAGACAAAACTTCAGGGCACATTGGAGCTTCAAATTAACTTCCACATGAATTTGGCTTGGTTGGAAATATAACTTGTAGGATATCCAAATCTTATTTGGCTAGTGTCGGGTTGGCGAAAGTCATTTTTGGCTAGGTGGCTAGGTGTCAGTTTTTCCCTTGAGGCAGCCTTCTCGGCCATGTCTCTTGTGCATTTTGTATTGTGTATTAAGCTCCGTCATAAATCATAATATATATTTATAGGGTGAAAAACCTAACCGCTAACCAAAAAAGGGAAATGTAAATACATTTCTCAAAAGGAATATTGCAATGGAAGATAGAAAGATATTTTTTTTTCTTCTTGAAAACGTCCCAATGGCGTGAATCTTTTATATGGCACCCGCCAAAAGATTTCCTAGCAAAACAATGGCTTTCAATAGGCTAATTAGCAAGTTTCTTCTTTCTTTTTCCCCTTCATTTCAGGTCAAACTCGAACATGAAGAATACCATTTGAATAACAGATTACAGCCTTCCATCCTAAATTAATTTTTAATGTTCCATTTTAAATATGTAAAATTAATACACTCCACCTACAGATTTCAGGATTTCAAACGTCTATCAACCATGGTTCAAATCAAATGTGCTACTTTTTGGTGGCCTGATACAGTATCTTAATCGAATAGAGCCCTTTCTTCAATATGAAAAAACAATTCTTCGTAGCAACAGATTACACAAGGCGTATATGAAATTTCTTTCTTGTTTGTAAACGAAATATGGTGGTCGCAAAAACATTCAGGAGAATAGCACAATTAGGAGCAAAAACGAACTAAATCATGAGAGAGAAAAGCACGATAAAAATACATTTCCAATTCTGTTTAACATCAGCTTCCACTATTTTTCCAGGAACCGAGCGGACAACAAAGAATACAAGGGAGAAACCTACCTGGACATTTTCGTCAGACTCTTCGGCGCATTTGATCTCCGACTCGATGACTCGGAGGAGAGACTCGTCGGAACTCGGCCGTTTAGAGGTCGAAGAGTAGTGATGGACCGACGGG
Organism: Arbutus unedo; assembly: GCA_014822125.1. Taxonomy (NCBI): domain Eukaryota; kingdom Viridiplantae; phylum Streptophyta; class Magnoliopsida; order Ericales; family Ericaceae; genus Arbutus; species Arbutus unedo. The sequence continues at coordinate 26,960 of JABCMJ010003902.1, forward strand.
AACAAAGTCCGAGATAGCTGTCGAGAGAGACCGCTACGGTTGGCGGTAGATAACAGAGCAGAGCAGTGTTGGTACCTTTGGCCTCTGATGGCCCGAATCGCCAGAGGTACGGCTGCGGCGGCTGACCTACGAAGAACGCTTCCGAAGGCCATTTGAAGTTCAAGAGAGAGAAAGAGGACAGAGAATCTAGGGTTTTGGGGCTTTGTCTCCAAGGGGAGAAGCATATATAGTCGGGGTTTAGGGGTTATGGTTGTGATCAGGTGTGCTCACCTTCTGAAGTAATTGACTACACTTGGCTTATTGCTTCAATTTTTTCCCACTATATTCGATTGAGAAAATCCACAATGAGACTCATCCAAATAAAAATATGTCTGTTCATACACAAGAGATTTTTTAAAATAATATGAACGTCTCGTATATATGAAGATTTCAAACATTTAATTTATAGGTATATATGTATTTATCTTCCATACAAAAAATCAAGTTAATTGAAAATTAATAAAAAGTTAATCTAATCGTATTAGGCATGAGATAAATAAATAGTCGAATAATTATGATGTTTATATTTCTCTCGTGGTAATTATACCAAAGTATATATTGATATCTAATTAATCTGAGTTTTGACATGACTTACAAAATAAACGATATCAATCGTCAAATAAAATCATTATAAATCTCATTTTATGCTCATATAATAATCATACAAGAGGGGATCCACACTCTCGAGACTTGAGGTATCAATCCGATGAGGACACTATTATAAGCATATTTGTTTGAAATGGAAGATCCACTAAAGATGGATTATTTTTTGAAATTGGAGATCCTAATTTGACCATATAATTAAAAAAAATACAATGAATAGCCAAACAATTAAATTAGAAATCAAAAGCCATTCAAGAACCCAATATCATAAATAAATTCAGCATAATAATACACTAATGAAAATCCTAATCTTACTCTAATCATGTACGACGACAAAAACAATATATTCTAATTCAAAAAAAAAGAATGGCGAGATGATTGTAGAGAGCAAAAGCAACAAAATTGTAGAACTAGGGCATACTTTTTCAAGCCAATTCCTTCACCTGTGAGGCAAGTTTAAGATTGAGTCTGAGATGGATCGGTCTTCCCAATCAGAGTTTCATCTCATGACGAGGAATTCAAAAAAAAAGTTTAAGAACACAAATGTGTTTGAAAATAATATCACTTGCCCTAGTTTTCGAGGCAAGCGTGATAGGATAATGACAAAGAATAAATAAATTTCCCACTTTCAGATTTAAGCTTATACGCAATTTTAAAGAAGTATAAAGATTTAGCAAGAGTACGGAAACTTAGCCCCTACTTATAATCTCTTAAGGCTGCCTGCTTCTTTCTTATGGCTAAGCAAAGTCATAAAGCTGACTAATTACGCTCGAGCCAAAGCTTTATTTTGCACGCGCATGTAGATGACAAATTTGTCGTGCTAACTGCTGCTTCATTTCGTATAGTGATAACGCTTTCTCTTTCTTAGCGTTTCGTCCTTGAGCTTTAAGGGTTAGGACAAGTTTGGAACCCTAGCCATCTCGAAGTAAAAAAAAATGGAACATGGAGTTGGGAGAAT
>JABCMJ010003904.1:171-23058 GCA_014822125.1 Arbutus unedo
GGGGGGAGCTCCATTATTCCAGAACTTTAAGACTTCAAAAAAAAACAATTCTTTTTGTTTTTGTTAAGTTAAAACATCACAAATACTTTGAACACTTCAGCACACAAATAATCAAATTATGCTGATTCAACAGACTTCCACCCCAGTCGGCACACTTGCCTCCATGGACCCTTTATGGAAATGGAAACAGAAACCTACGAGTCCAAGTACCTTCCAATTAGTATCCAAGTTTGACCAAGCACACATTTTTCTATAATCTAGCAAGTTAAGCTAATGAGATAGCTTTGATTGTATTTCAAAAGAATATAAATAAGAAATCCCTCTTATGATCTGAAAACTTAACCTACCAGCAGTAGAATGTGAAATGTGGCTTGGCCTTTAGAGATATGTGTATCAATCTCCAATTGCATTTCTGGGTCTACAAGAAACAAAAGTTCTCATCAGAAGGGTATGTCAAAATTTTAATTGTCAATGTAACATGAAAGATCCATCAGCAATGACAAGTTAGGGAAATTTCCATTTGGCAAGGAAACTTAGAAGGCAACTGGCACAACTATTACTACAAAAGGCATACATAGAAGAATATTTATTCCTCAGTCAGGGTCACAACAATGTAGTTCTTTTCCTTAACAAGAGAACAAAGAAGAAATAGAAAAAAGAAAGAAAAGATTCCAGTTTGCAATATGTTGCCAAATAAAATGAACGAAGAATGTTCAAATATTCACTAAGTACAACAAGACCTTAGTTCCGGAAGCAAATACATACATCACAAATGAAATTTACAGCGAAGTGGAATTGATGCAGACGAGTACGCAATATTAGGATTTTCAAGGATAACTTCATGTTATACAATGCAGATTAAGTCCGTACATCCTTACCGCATGTAATTTTGTTTTGACCATTGGCAAAAAGCTGCACCAATTGACCCTAATAACAACAGTAAACAGATTAACAGACATTCAGGAAGCCAAAAATTCCATGCAATTATGCGAACGTTTATGCACACCGTTCACCACATAAACCCCTTCTAAAAAGTAGACACAAAGGCCTGACCAAGCGGTTATGCGAACGTTAATGCACACCAACCTCAAAGCTCCTTGCTCCTAAATCACACTTTGCAGCGAGATTAAAATCCAAATTAAAATGTAGTCTTATAAGTAACACTAGTTGCAAGAACTAAAGTACTCGAAAAAATGCACTTCGTGAGTCAGGAATTCCAACTAGCGTCCATCACCACAAAGAATATGGACAATCAAGAGAGAACCAATACTTAGTGACTTAAGTGTTGAACTCAGCAGCACCAAAATTGCTTCAGAATCTGAGACCTCTCTGTTCAGTGCAGGTTGCTTGAGTTTTTCAAATTAAGCCTTTCAAAACTATGTTTTCAGAGAAAATCCTCACTACAGCTTTACGGAAAACTACACAAATAAATCACATCTTTAGAATAAGATTGTGGAAAACCTGACGGCATTGGTCATCCATTGGTATACACTCAACGGCAATAAGTTTACCAACGTCATCAGCAGTGACTACATATTCTAGATCTGTGGCTCCTGAACGCCAAAAGAACAGAGAGGGGAAGAGAGAGAGAGATCTCTAAGTTAGTCTTTTATAATAATTCCAAAAAAGTCACTGTCATAAGACAACTACGAATTTTGTATCAAATTAAAAAAAGGTCATCCAATACCCTCAATGTACTGCAGTGTTCCATCCTGAAGATGGCGAACCCACTGACATACAACAAAATATTGTTAGATGAAAATGAAGTTATCTTTTAATGTACGGGAGACCGATTAAACAATATTTCTAGCATAAAGGAGAGCATGAAACAATGCACTTCACCTGTAACACGATGAGAGAAGTTCCACGAATAGGAAATCCGCATGCCAGAAGTCTAGACCCTGGTTTAGCTTTGCCATTAATATGGAAATTATCTATGCCAGGACCCTCAAACATCCTGCAAATTTTCAGTATCAAGAAGACGGTTTAGGGAAAAAAATTCTGACGAGCAACATAAAAAGCAAGTATTAACAGATGCTATATAGTGCAGTAAAAAGGAAGAGGACTAGTTCTCTTATTAGAGAACAAAAAAGAAAAGAAGAGGTAAACCAAAAAGAGGGATTGCCCGGAAAGTAGGTGTTGCCAAGGCACAAAAGAAAGCCAAGTAGGGAGCAAGATAAGGGCACGACCCTCATCCACATAGGGAGCAAATGTTGGTTGTATCTCAAGGGGGGTCAAAAGGGAGACAAGGCATAGAGAATAATGGCTTTGTCACTAACATTTTTCTCCGTTCCTTTCAACATTTTCAGTAGTTTTAATTAAAAGGTGAAAGGAGGGAAAGGGGAAGGAGATATCTTTCTACATGTTTGGTTTATCAAGAATGAAGTAAGATTTCATACTATTTTTCATGTTTGGTTATCAATAACAAAGAAAGGAAAGTGAAGATCATAATGTGTTTTCATGTTTTACTTCATTTTTCTTCCATTTCTTCTCATTTTAGAGATGAGTTCATGTTCTAGAAATGATTGTCTGCTTGTCTCCTCCATTTCTCTCTACACTCCTCCCTTTCCTTCCTAAAATCAATCCAAACAAGAAAATTACTTCAAAATCTTTCACTTCTCTTCCAAATTCCCCAATCCAAACAAATCTTTAGTGTCCCAAAAGCTTAAGTTGATAAAGAAAAAAGTCTGAAACAATGCAAGTCAAATTCTCCAACCTTTTCCCTCGTGGTTGCACAACAAAAATCCATACACAACACAAAATCAAAGGGAACTGAGAACCAATGCAAAGGCAGAACAAAATGCATCAAAGAAAGAAAAGGGATTGACACCAACCCAAGTCCTTCCCCAACCAGTGAAGAATGACTGTACAATTGAGTAACACTGCTTCCATCTGATTCCCGAGGCATGTCTTTTGATTTTCCCCTTGAGGAACCATTGTCCGTCCTCTCCCTCAACCACCGCTCCACACTTTGAAATGCCTTGGTGACTATTCCCTCTGTTCTACCTTTCTGTTGGGATAATAATACAAGCTTAAGGCTCTCCAACACTTCAGCCATAGTAGGCCGTGATTTTGGACCTTTCCGCAGACAATTGTAAGCAAGTTCAACAAAACACCTCAAAGAACGTGGTGCTATTTGTCCACTGAGAGATGGATCAATAAATCCATCGAGTTTTCCCTTCTTGATGCAATGTTGAGCCCATTGGACTAAACTGATTTGATCCTCCTGCAGTCTTCTATCTACGGCCGGCCTCCCACATAGCACTTCCAACAATACCACACCAAAGGCATACACATCAGATTTCGTGGTTAGTCTCTGAGTGAGGAAATAATCTGGGTCCAAATACCCGAATGTGCCTTTCACGTCTGTGCTAACATGGGTTATTGAATGACTTGTAGGGCCTTTTGACAATCCAAAATCAGCAATCTTAGCTACCCATTTATCATCCAATAGAATGTTGGCACTCTTCACGTCTCGGTGTATAAAACTCTGACGGGTACCAGCATGAAGGTAATCTAAACCGCGGGCCGCACCAATACAAATGTTGAGCCTTTGCTCCCACGTGAAAGGAGAAATACTCTTACTACTTTCTGTTGTACTTAGCTTATAGAGATGATTGGAAAGGGTCCCGTGAGCTATATATTCGTAAACAAGGATCATCTCTGAACACTCATTGCAGTATCCGAGCAACGAAACCAGATGAGTATGCCGGAGCTTTGAAAGCATCTTGACCTCTGTCCAAAACTCTCCCGCGCCTTGCTTGGATTCAGCATTCATCCCTTTTATGGCAACAACTTTAGTAGAATCATTGTCAATGAAGCCTTTATATACCTTACCGAATCCCCCGACCCCAATAACCAATGCATCGTTAAAGTTGTTAGTGGCTGTTCGTACCTCATCAAGTGAAAAGCAACGACAAGATCCCTCCAATGGAGCTGACATATTTGAGGATTTTCTTGGAAAACTAGCAACGGGGGCAACCGTTTTGAGTATGGAAATTGGCAACTCTCACCAGCGATGAGGAAAGGGGGATGATAGAGAAATACCTGGTTGAGAATGCATAGGAAATTGCCAAGGATCAACTGGAGGTCAACTCGATGTGACCCCCTTCCTCCACTCGGTTTGCAACGGAGAGCGGGGAGTATACTGTGAGGATAAAGAGCAAACGACATCGTTTCCTCTGTCCTTCCACCGATTCTCAGTTGCAGAAAGTCTTTGAAGCGTTTGCTCTCGACTCGTTCCCACGAGGATCGATTCACAACCTCTTCAAGCTTTATCCCTGTCAATCTCTCCACCAAAACCTGATCCCCCATTGCAAAGGCAAAGGCAAAGGCAAAGGCAAAGGACTAGTGACTGTTGTGAGTGCTCTTATTCATGGCAAAGGCAAAAATTGGATTTTGAAAATGAGGGGCAGAAATGTCCTACTCGACACCCATAAAATATTCTTTATGGACACACATGACACAACACATTGTTTTACTGTGGATTTGGAGACTGCAGTTTTTTATACCTCATGTATTGCGAGTAAAAAAATGTAATTTTTTCTATTTATTTTTGAAATTATATCGTTTTAATTTTATGTATTTTAATAATAATTCGGGTGAAAAATTAAAATAATTTAGTTTCGAAAGTAAAACAGACAAAACTACATCGTTTGCTCATAATATACGCACGCTATAGAGAATTGCATTACAGTCTTTCCGAATTTTTTACCGCTAATACGATCAAGTGACAGATGTCCAAAATCCGAATACTATCAATTCTTTTACAAAAACTTCTAGGATTTAAAAGTCATAAAGAAACAGATTATCTAACTTGAAGTTTACGCGATGACAAGTACTAATTTTTTTTTATTATCCTTTAATTGGCACGAAATACTTGATTGAATGATGGATTGGTTATCAATTAGCCAGACATAGTATTTACTCGTAGCCAGAAGAAAATGAAATTTTAAGAAAACAACAATTTTGAGTTTGGTGGCATCAGATTCAAGCCATTCATTTGAAAAGTAGAGGCAGAATCTCAGTTTACCATCATGAAAATCTTGCTCGGTTCATGTCATCCTACTTCAAAATTTAACTGAAAAAAAGACTAATAGATTCAAGTGGGTTATTATAGGGCGGGCGGGGCAGGCGAAGCATGAAGATAATAGATGTCTATTTCACTAAAAGTTGTCTTGCAGGATTTTTTCATTCTTTTTTCTTTAGATTCCTGTTACAAGAGATTCCGAGATGAAATCATTCTTCAACTTTTTTTAACTCTGCAAAGCGATAAATAATCAACGAAACGGGACGATAAATATTGTTTTCGTTTTTCATCCCCCTTTGCATAGACTTATGTTTTCTTCCATTTGTAGAGAATTAGGACTCTTTATGAACACCCCCCTCAATCTTTATTTTATTTATTGTTGTTGTATCCTTTAAAAGATTTGTTAATTTCACACGTACTTAGGGGCGTGTTTGATTATCAAATAACTCACCTCTGGTCTGGACTATTCCATTTTAGTCCGGATCGAATCAATATTTGATTATGGTCGGGATAAAATTGAGAAGTCATCTTTAACTAACATATAGTGAACTATTTGTGGAATAACTTAGTCCCAATTTAGGAGCGGTGTTATTTTGGAAGATCGGACAGAACAATATTTTTACCAAAATAACCCTGAATTAAAACCCCATCCACTATGAATCTCATTTTTTTGCTTGTGGATCTCGTTTTTTGGTCTTCGTTTTCTACAATGTAAAACTAATTTTCAGTTTTCAGCTTTCAATTTTTTTTGCTCTCGATTTTTTTGCCCTGCCAGTGGTCCTTTGATCATAAAACCAAAAGACTCCGGAAACTAGTCTATAGTGCTTGCCCTAACAATTTCCTTTGGTTTGATGAGGATATAACAGGAAATGTAAAATTTAATTTATCACTTAACCCAACAATCAAACGCTGAACAATTCACATATTCTTTGTACTGAAATTAACACTAGACCGAAACATATAAGGAACAACTTTTATTTTAGTCTCAAGACTAACAATCCGGAACTAACTTATCACTCACTACCAATCCGGAACTAACATATAACCAGCTATTTTCTTCACGTCAAACTTCCTTAACCATATACTTCAAATAAAATAAAAAAACATGTCTTCAAAATTTCGTAACGCATGACAATCTATAGGGATTTGTCCAAAAAAATGACTTTAGAGACATTATAACAAGCAAAAATATAGAGCAGATCTATTGTTTTTCAAGTAAAAGTAATCTATGAACCTTGTGCATGTTTTTTGTTTTTATTTTTTTGCTTTACTTTCTACAAAGAATGAATAATGACAAACAAATACGGTGCCTAAACGGGAAAAAATAGGGTTTACGCTCTTCCTTTCCTCCTTTCATCCAATGCCTGCCCAAAAAAAAATCAAAAGAATACGTCAATGTTAGCGAAATGGTTCCACTTATGGGATTAAAGACTTGAAAAAAGGAAGGCTAAACATGGCTTACACAATGCAGTTGGAAATACATATGACGAGAAAAACTATTACATCCTGATTCTACTAAATATTTTCGAGGATTCGAAACAAAGAATGAAAATGTACATGAAAGTTACGAAGTTCGATAGGCTACTAAATCTTATATACATCAACAAAGTGATACATCCAGAAAGTAGTATTTAACCAGACTGGGGCAGAGTTGTGCTCCTAATACGTAATGATAAAAAAAAACATATTCCAATATACGTTCACAACCAGAACTGAGAAGCAAATCTGTTAACAGCATCTTTTAAGTGTGTTGATTAGTCTCCAGACTTATTTTTGATGAGATACGAACCATGGATTTTCATGTTGAAACGTGTAAAGTCCCAAGTTTTCAACCATTTAATTTGCATTTACTCATTGCTATATAGAAACAAAAGATTCCAATTTCCAAATAATAAAGACAAGAACGCGCACGATTATGAAAGAATAGCAGGTCCGTCTCTGCATACTAAAGAATACCTTGCTTTGGAACATTCTCATGGTCAATACGAGGGTATCACGCATTCTGCAAATGACAAAAACACAAAGCACCACATCAGACGTTCACTGAACATATCGAGAGGGCACAAACATCTTAGCATTCCAACAATATCTCCTTTCTTCTCCTTCTACTGTAATCTAAAGACGATTGCTTCTGAATTATAAGAAACAGTAACTAGTTTATAACAAACATGTTGAAAACTGTTGAAGTACACTGGGTTGAAACATTCGAAGTAGTCACAACAAATGGGGGAACAAGGGCAGGAACTCAACAGTAGCATTCTGATGCCAGAAAATAAAAAGTTGAATAATGAATTTGGTAATTTGACATGCATTTAAACCCCTTAAAAGTGAAATCAAAATTTGCATCTTTACTTAGACTTAAATGTCTAATTTGGTTTCATTCTCATTATGTCACGTAGTCACAACGTCGTCGACTAAAAGGGGGAGCAGAAGCCTGAAATCAAGACCTTAACAACTGATGGAGTAATAATATGCTAAACAAATGCCACTGAACCACGTGCGTAGGACATAATGAGTTCTTCATAGTTCTCCATAAAATGATTTCAATCTTACCAAGCGCAGGAAGGTGGGAACACCACAACAAAACACAATACAAAAAGAAAAGAAGAAGATGAATTCGAAGACCAAATAAAATAACTCAGTGCATAAGACGGTGTCATACCGAACATCGTTATATGTGTTGAGCGGATGTGAAGAACCACTAGAACATGTTAAAACAAACTGAGTAGACAGCCCACTAGGAATTTTGATCTGCAAAATCATATACCAGAGAAAACATTCAAATGACACCATGCTTAATGGTGGAACTTCATGTGGAAATATTTATCATGTCAAGGAGAGTTATCCATAATCTTGTCAGACATTGGTATCATAGAGACAACTCAATTTCCCAAGGTATTCACGCCTATAAGCATCATAAGTTACAACTGTATTTTCTTTTCTTGTCACGGGTTATTAATTGACTATCTTTAGCTAATTAAACTAGCAGGACGGCTTTGCATGGGGATTAAGGAAATTAAGGATTCCAAAAAAATCAACTCACGGGGTATTTTATGTTTTAGGTGCAGGGCAGAGCTAGAAATTTACCCTGGGGAGGCATAGAGCATGGACTACACACACGATGTTTAGTTCTTATAACCTTTCCCGCTCCCCTCCAACATTAACTTAAGAAAACGAGAGCATTTTATTAAAAATTGAAATAGAAACTAAAACTAAAAGTGAAAGAACTTCCTTAGTTTGAGGGATCTTGCAACTGAAAGGAATGATAAAGAACACTCTAGAAGTTGTTAGTCACAGTAAGAAAATCCAGACAGCAAAATAACCACAAGCAAGCAATTGCTAGGATTTTCACAACGAACATGGTACATGACGAATTGTATTGTCCAACATTAGATTGGCATAATCGAGAACATCCAACAAGTTAACATTTTATGAGTTTTTAAACAATCAGCACAACTATTCATCATTTTGAGGCAGCCCACAAATAAATCCTTGAATCTTAACACAGCCTTCAGAATTTTCTTTTCAAGGTAACAAACAAAAGGAAAAAACATACCGAGAAATCCTTAGAGAATTTCTCTGCGATAATTACTTCTTGGGATATGTTATCCTTAATTTGGTAGCCTGATCGTTTCAAAATGAGAGCTGTTGGCACCCAAGTCTCGGAAGAATCCATCTGTTGAAAAATGTCAACGCAATGAAAGTTAAAATCATCATTTTAATGCTAATCTCTTAACACTGTATACACAATAACAAAAATTAAAGATATCCATCGTAGATAATTCTGAAAACTACATTCAACCCACCAGCAGCAGAATGCTAAATGTGGCTTGGCCTTTAGAGATATATGTGTCAATCTCCATTTGCATATCTGGGTCTGAAAGATACAAGAGTTCTTATCAGAAAGTATACAGACAATACGACATCCAACGAGAGGGAGCGAGATAACTACAATTGTCAAAAAAATACCAAATGAAGGATCCAACCGCGGTGACGCGTTAGATAAATTCTCATTTGGCAAGGAAACTTGGAAAAAACTTGCACATCTATTCCTATAAAAGGCATCCAAAGCCTTGTGTACCTATTGAGAATGTGTGCAGTCAATCATCTCATCCTTCTGCAAACAGGTTAAGAAGCCCAGGAAGCTATTGATCGTTAATTCTTTAACTCTATCTCCGTACTTCTTTAATTCTTTAATGTGGCTTATATGCGATACTTCTTGTTTTGACGCTTCCTCTTGGTTTGTACAGCCATTTGGAACTATTTTGGAAAAGCATTTCTTTGTCTAATTTTATTCTATCTTGGAGGAGAGAACCACTTTTATTAAGGTAGGACTATTTCTGGTCGGTACCAACCATGAGCTCATAACTTTACTCTCAGCTGACTTTGGCTTCATTGGATGTTTCCAATCAATTAAGGAGTTCTACCTCTAGTTAACTCCTGAAACTCAAGGAATGTCCCTTTGGTGCAATGCACAGGACAAAGTTCTCTTCTTCTTTTTAAAACCCATGTTTAGGGAACTCAGTACAAAAAATAAAAAATTGAAGGAAAAAATATATTTGGGAATTCTAAAAGGTTTAAGAGTTTTAAAAGAAGGAACAAAATTCTTCATAAAAATATCATGCCATGGGTTTACTGTCCAAAGATTTTTACCACACTTCGAGCACTTTCCATTTGGCATTTGAAATAAATCCCAAGCATGTGCTTTCCTAATTAGTTATAAGATGCAATTGATAGGCTTTTAACTAGAAGACAGCCGAAGACTAAATTATGTTTAGTAACGAAAATATGGTTGTTTGAAGATTATGACGAGTTCCACATTAGATTCAAAGATAACGAATACAGCACAAATTTTTGGACTAAGGAGAACTCATTTAACTTTAGATACGTTGGGGCACTACCATCTTCCTAGTTAACATTTCTCCTCTTGATCGTATCAGTTGATTCCTCCAGTTAAAATATTTTTATGAACATAAATACATTTAGAGTCACAAAAATCTAATCTATTTCTCAACAAAGAAGCAAGAAGAAACAAAAAAGAGAAAGAAAAGATTCCAGTTTGCATCATGTTGCCAAAATAAAATGAACAAGTGTTGGTGTATACTTACCACAGGTAATTTTGTTTTGACCATTAGCAAAAAGCCGCACGAGTTCCCCCTGATAACAGTAAACAGGTAAACAAAAGATCGAACCCAAAATTTTCTTGCAATATACATGAGGAAAATTGCATCTCATATACAAATGCCTACAAAACATATCCTCTTACAGAAGAAGAAGAGAATCAGTTGCATTCAAGAGCATTAACATTTGAAATGTTCAATTCCCAGCAAACAAAGACTGAAACCATAAGAGATCTTGTTATACAAATAGGCATTTGATGGAGTGATTAGTTTTGTCGCTGTAGAATCCCCTAACATTTATCATACTCCATTTGTTTAACAAAAGAACTTAAAAAGTTTTACAGGTCAATCTTGGATAGTAGCAAAAATATATGATAATAAGATATACATGCAAGTGCGTGATTTTTTATTTTTTGTGTGTGGAGAGAGAGAGAGAGAGAGAGAGAGAGAGAGAGATTGGTTCTAACAAGATTATAAGGACAAGAATTACCAAAAGCGGAAAAAAATTAGGGCAACAAAAACATAGATAAGGGAAGCTTAAAGCGCGCTGACGCCAAATTCACAACATATTTAATGCCTGCAAATATATTGTGCTGTGTGGAAGTAAACTTCTTTACGCATAGAAATGAGGAATCACGTAAAAGTACAATAACCAAAATTAAACTTCTTTACGTTTACCATGATTAAGGCTCGAAAATTTTGGTATGCGACAAGCGATGCCAATGGGAGATAGGGGGAGCTGTATAACAATTAGATGGACAATGTAGCAAAATCAAATTCCTTTAATTCTTTCCCATGAAGCATTTAACCCCAATTCCTACAATGTATGTATTACCCTCCTTGAATCAATTCAGATAATGATGCGAAGGCTAGGATTACGAATGTGATAAAATATTGAGCAGAGAAAAAGAAGCCAAGTTCTGTTATTACTCGATTGAATATTACAAAGCGTATTACATGAATAAATAGAGAATATTAAGGAAACCCTAAAACTACCATTATGGAATACCACGCTAGATAAGGGAACACATATATTCTGCACTAAATAAGGCAGCGCATATATTCTATTCTAAATAAGAAATCCGCCAACTGTAAAGTAGAGGAGACAAACGGGAGATCAATCGTTCGGGACTGGAGATGCTGGCGAATAAAATGACAGCCAATCTCAATATGTTTCGTGCGCTCGTGAAACATGGAATTGTGGGCAATCTAAATAGCACTCTTATTATCACAATAAAGAGGAGTAGCAGAATCAAGAGGAACATCCATATCAGATAGCAACCAGTGAAGCCATACCACCTCAGCTGTAGCCTGAGCCATAGCACGATATTCAGCTTCAGCAGTAGAACGAGCAACAACAGACTGTTTCTTACTCTTCTAAAAGATAAGAGAATCACCAAGGAAAACACAGAATTCTGGTGGATTTCAATTCCAAATGATCACTGGCTCAATCAGCATCTGCATAGGCTCAAAGGATGAGAACCAAAGTCAAAGATAGCAATAAATACTGATAGATGGTACTGCGAACATAGTGCAGGATACGGAGCAAAGCAGCCCAATGAGTAGCGTGAGGGGCAAAGACAAATTGGCTCACAATATGAACAACATAGGCAATATCAGGGTCAGTCACGATGAGATAAACCAAACAACCAACCAGCTCTCAATATGGCATAGGATCATTGAGAGGTATACCATCACAAGCAGAAAACTTAGCATGGAGCTCAAGTGGAGTATCCACACTCTCATCATCAGTGAGGTGTGCAAGAAGAAGAATATCATGGGCATGCTTAGATTGAGATAGAAGATATTCCTGAGGAGCAAAGGCCACCTCTATGCTCAGAAAATACCAAAGAGGACCAAAATCCTTCATTTCAAATTCACGAAATAGATGGAGTTTGACTTCATCAATAGCAGCAGAATCAAAGTCAGTAATAATCATATCATCCACATAGAGTAAGAGAAGAACTAGTCCATGAGAAGTGCGCTGAAAGAATAAAGCCGAATCATGAGGACTAGAGTGAAAGCCAATGCGATGAGCAACATCCTGAAAACGGTCATACAAAGCATGTGGAGATTGTTTAAGACCATACAAAGTCCGACGTAAGTGGAAAACCAATCCAGGAGAGTGAGGGGAGCCCGGAGGGGGGCGCATATATACTTCTTCAGAGAAATATCCGTTAAGAAAGGTATTCTTAACATCCAATTGAAGGAGAGGCCACTGGCGAATGGCGGCCACAGAGATTAGAGTGCGAACAGTAATCATTTTGGCCACAGGTGTGAAGGCCTCCTCATAATCAATCCCATATTCCTGTAAAAAGCCATGTGCAACTAGGCGGGCTTTGTACTGCTCTAAAGTACCATCAGAATTAGTCTTGAGCTTGTAGACCCATTTACAACCGACTAGATTTTTATCTTCTGGCAAAGAGACAAATTTCCAAGTCTGAGTTTTAAAAAGGGCAACGAGTTCATCATTCATAGCAGTGACCCAGTTCGGATCATTGCAAGCATCTTTGTAAGACCCGGGTTCAGTATAAGCATGGATACGAGACAAAAAAGAGCGATAGGAGGTAGAGAAACAAGTATTAGAAAAATGAAGTCTTACCAAAGGTTGGCGATTACGGGAAGGATACCGGCGAACAGGCGGATCAGGAGCCTCGAAAGCAAGCGGTGGAGCCGTACAGCTGGGAAGAACAGATGGAGACAAAGGAACACAACGAGTGTATACCAAAGGATAAGGGGGAAGAAGAGTAGGAGGAGAAAGAGGTGGTGCAAAAGCAGGAGGAAGTTCGGAAACATCAATGGTGGAGACATGTTCCCCAGAGTGCACTTCACACGAAAAAGGATCAATGTTAATTAAATCCTCTTTGGTAACAAAAGTAGTGCGAGTAGAAAGGAAAAAGTATGGAAGACACTCAAGGAAGGTAACAATGTGGGACATATAATTTTTTGCTCACAGGGTCATAACAACGATAACCTTTCTGTGTGATGCTGTACCCCAAGAAAACACATAATGCACACCGAGAACTAAGCTTATTGCGATGTTTCTTAGGGAGAAGAACAAAACAAGTAGAGCCAAAGACACGAAGAAGTGAATAGTTAGGAAGTACACTAAAAAGACGGTCATACGAAGGCATGCCAGAAAGAAGAGGTGTGGGCATCCAATTCAAGAGATAGTCTACAGTAAGAACAGCTTCATCCCAAAATACAAAGGGAACAGAGAATGAAAGAAGGAGAGACCTAGCTGTATCAAGAAGATGACGATGTTTGCGCTCAGCGTGACCATTTTGTGCAGGTGTGTCAGAACAGGAAGACAATAGTTTGGTAAACTCATTTGGAAAATACTCCCCACCTAGATTACAAGGAAGAATTTTAATAGACGTAGAGAACTGGGTTTTAACCATGTCATGGAAAAAACAGAATATATGGAAGACCTCAAACTTATGTTTCATTAAATAGACCCATGTAAACCTGCTATAATTATAGACAAAGGACACATAATATGCAGACCCACCCTTCGTTGTAATAGGAGAAGGACCCCAAACATCAATGTGAACAATGTGAAAGGGAGATGGAGAAATATAAAAGGTTTTACTAA
The DNA here is from genome assembly GCA_014822125.1 of Arbutus unedo. Lineage (NCBI taxonomy): Eukaryota > Viridiplantae > Streptophyta > Magnoliopsida > Ericales > Ericaceae > Arbutus > Arbutus unedo. The sequence continues at coordinate 13,916 of JABCMJ010003904.1, forward strand.
ATGGTAAAGTAGACATTTTTGCAAATTCGCATCCACTGCACTTAGAAATATCATTAATAGAGAGAATTCCCAAGGCACCAGATTTAACCAAAAGTTTTAACCATTCACTAGATAAATGACCTAATCTAGAATGTCAAAGATAAAAAGGGGACGACTTCTCATCCAAACGGAAAGAAGATAAGGCAATGGAAGTAGGCTCAAACGGGACATTCAGGCTTTCTAAAAGATAGAGATCACCAACTCCACGCCCGGTCTCAATCTGCTTTTTTGACACCCGATCCTGAACAATACAACCAAAAGAAGAGAATAAGACATCGAAACCAGTATCAGACAATTGACTAACGGAAAATAAGCTGACAGAGAGTTGGGGAACATAGAAAACATTAGATAAAGACAGGGACGAGGATGCAACAGAACCAATAGATACCACACGCATATGAGAGCCATTTGTTGTGGCAATACTAATAGGAGAAAAACAATTACTAAGGAGAGAGACATTGGGAGTCATATGATGAGAAGAACCAGAGTCAAATATCCATGTAAAGGATGGAGTACTTATGGAGTGAGAACCAAGTAGACTTGTCTGAAAGGTGGTCATGGTAGGAGCTAGCAGAGAATCAGAATTATCAACAGAAATATACAACTTATTACCACAAGAAAACACAAAAATATACTAGAACGAGAGACGAAGTTGAGGGGTCTGTGTTGCCAAGATAAGCAATAAAGAAGTTCTGAGATCCCGAAGTGCTGAAATCAAGAACAAGAGACGAAGCCGAGAGGAGAAATCAAAAACTTTTGTGGGACGTCAGATTGCCGGCACGAACAGTCAAAACCCAGATCTGAGAGGTGAAATCAAGAGGAGAGAGGCAGCAGAAGTGGCAAGATGCAGCAAGAAGAGAGCAGCGAACTGATCGGAGCAGAGATCAGCGAGAGAGAGGAGATGCGGTCCTTAAATCACCGAGTGCACACCCAATAATCCGCGTACATTTAAGATGGCTAGTCTTCAAAGAAAATAACCGTAGCTTTAAGAGCAGCAGTAGTTGTTCCAAACCCGAAAGGTGAAGCCGAGAGGAGAGAAGCAATGGAAGGGCAGCCACAATAACCCTTTCTTGGAGACCAGAATATCATTTGTTAATCACCATGTACATACAAAATGCTCTAGCCACTGATAATCCAAAAGAAAATAATATAGCAGTAAAACTTCTTTTGCCTCTAGAAATCCAAAGATATTGGTGGGGCCACACCGAAGATTAGGACCAAGTCCAAAAGAGGTACGACCAAATTAGCTACCGTCAGTTTCAAAACTTCCATCAAATATGAGCATTAAACTGCTCCAAAGGTGGAGTAGAGAGACGACAATAGAGCTCCAAAAGTGGAGCCGAGAGACAGCAACAGAAAGGCCGAGGGTCACCGTGAGTTGCAGATTGCGAGTTTCTGAGAGGTGTTGAGAGGGAGAAGCAGATGCGGCAAAGACGGCCGCCGGTATGAGTAATCAAAACCCTAGGGCTCTGATACCATGATAAAATATTGAGACGGGAAAAAGAAGCTAAGTTCTGTTATTACTCGATTGAATATTACAAAGTGTCTTACATGAATAAATAGAGAATATTAAGGAAACCCTAAAACTACCATTATGGAATACTACGCTAGATAAGGCAACACATATATTCTACGCTAAATAAGGCAACGCATATATTCTACGCTAAATAAGGTTACACATATATTCTACGCAAAATAAGGCAACACAAATATTCACGAATGATGATATGATTCTCGAGTCTCGATTTGGCAAGTATGTTTGCTTCACAAATGGTGATGCCAGTTACGAATATTCTATAGCGGACTTTATCAATATTTTAGAGTTGGAGGGCATCACAGTCCCTTCTCCACATAAATCTGTTTCTAAAAAGTAAGCATAAGGAGACAGCCAACAAATCGTAACTTTAACCAAGAGGCATATATGCCTGACAAAGCATTTATGCGAACACGTATGCACATCAACTTCAAAGTTCCGAAATCACCTTTTTTTAGCAAAATTAAAATATGAAAACAATATAATTTTCCAAAATTGTGATCAAAATATATACCGCTGGCTGCAACAATTACAAGCAAAATACTAGAAAAATGCACTCCTTGGATAAGAGATTTCAATGACCATCCACCACACAACAAGAAAGCATATGGACTATCAATTAACCACCAAACGTTGTCACTAAACATGAATTCAATGACCATCCACCACACAACAAGAAAGCATATGGACTATCAATTAACCACCAAACGTTGTCACTAAACATGGAACTCAACTAATGGGATTTCTACAAAATCTGAAACATATTTGTTCTTGAGTGTTCCATATCAAATGCTACTTTTAGCTCAATTTCATTTCAGAAAAACACAGTTCTACAGAGAAATCATAGAACTAAACCATGTCTTTAAGATAAGATTTGCAGAAAACCTGACGGCCTTGATCATCCATTGGTATACACTCAACAGCAATAAGTTTATCAACGTCATCAGCAGTGACAACATACTCCGGATTTGTAGCTCCTGAATGCCAAAAGAAGGGAGAGAGAGAGAGAGAGAGCAAAGAAAAAAGCTGAGCATTATATAGCCCAAAAAATGACACTGTTATAAGACAACTGTGCATTAAGTAATAAAAGTCTTCCAATACTTACCCTCAATGTAGTGCCTTGTTCCATCTTGAAGATGGCGAACCCACTGACATGCAACAAAATATTTTTGATGAAATTGAAGTTAACCTTTAATGTGTAGAGGACTGGTTACAGAATAATTATTTCTCATAACAAGGAAGAGCGAAACAATTCACTTTACCTGGAACATGCAGAGAGAAGTTCCATGAACAGGAAATCCGCATCCTAGGAGTCGAAACCCTGGTTTAGCTTCGCCGATAATTTGAAAATCCTCTATGCCAGGGCCCTCTTAAAATTGCAACAGATTAAGTTAGACTTTATGGAATTCCTGGTGCATCTTTCGCAAATAATAAGATCCTCTACCTTGTGAAGCAAAAGAAGCAACCTCATCATTCCTGGTTGGAAAACGAAATGAAGAGCCGGGTGTCTTTTCTTCAGGTGAATCAGACCTTATATTTGTCCCAATTCTATCTGATGAACCATCAGGGCCCTCAAACATCCTGCAAAATTGCAGTATCAAGACGACATTGTGGATACTTTTGTTTGGATGAGCAACAAGGAGATAATTATGAATGGACGGAATACGCAGTTAAAAGATAGAGGACAAGTTCCCTTAAAAGAACAAAAAGGAAAAGAAAATGCAAACCAAAAAGACGGATTGCCCTGAAAGTAGGTGTTGCTGAAGCCCAAAAGGAAGCCAAGTACGGAGCAAGATAAGGGCTCCACCCTCATCAACCTAGGCAAATATTGGCTCAATCTCAGAGGTGCGCAAAAGGGAGACAAGGCATATGGGATTATGGCCTACAAAGGATCACTTGGCACAGCCAAAAGGGTTCCAAGCTCTGTTGCTACTGAGAATTAATGGCTTTATTGACCTTTTTCTCTGTTCCATTCCATACTTTCATTGTTTTACATGTTAGATCACTAATTGTCCCAAACGCTAAGTTGTTTAAAAAAGGTCAAACAATGCATGTCAAGCTTTCTGACCCTTTCCCTTGCTTGCAAACCTATCTTACACGACAAACATCCATACACAAAACGAAGTCGACCGAAATTGGGAACTAGTGCATAGAATAGAAGTAACGGGGGAACAAAAGCATTGAATAAAGGAAACGGATAGACTTCAACCGAAGTCCTCCCCCAACTTGTGCTTTGATACATGTTTGGTTACCACCTACCAATCATTCCAGAAGCTTAAGCTGTTGAGAAAGGGGAAAAATAACCCATATTGAGCTCTCAAATATTATACTACTGTATTAGTTTTTTTTATCATTTCCATAACCCAATGGTGACCTCTTCTTTGAGAATCTTAAAGGCCTTAGTGTCTTTAGGCGTACCATTATTTCATTCTTATCTACAAGAAGCAAAGGCACAAGCTTTGTTCACTGTAAGAGAAATCTAGTAATAATAGAGACATTGAGATTCAGAAATAAATCAACATAGCATTACCCCCAACATTTGGCCAACTATGACCTTCAGACTTCAGTCTAACCATATGTTACTGTAAACAAAGAGATAGAAAAGTGTTTAGGGAATACGATTTACCCTAACACACATATGATATATAGAGAGAGAGTAAGTACACGTATCTAAATAATATAAAGATACCCTCACACCCTAATACCAAACACATATGTCTAACAAGGAAAATAACAATGAACTTTTAACACTCCCCTCAAACTGAGACAGAGATATCACATAGGCACAGCTTGTTACACAGTAGTTCTAACTGTGACTTGCATAATGGCTTGGTAACGACTTTGGCTAGTTGAGCGCCCGTAGACACAAAAGTAAGCAATCACACCACTATCCATCTATTCTCGAAAACAGTGGCAATCTACCTCAATGCATTTGGTTCTTTCATAAAAACATGATTACATGCAATGTGAACGGTAACTTGATTATCACAGTACATGTTCATAGGCAACTGAACATCAAAGTCTATCTCTTCAAGGAAGGACTGTACCCAAATGATATTACATGTAGCATGTGCTAAAGCACGATACTCGGCTTCGGCTCTAAATCTCGTTTCTTATTTTTTCAATTAACAAAATTACCACCTAGGAAAACACGATAGCCAGTAGTGGATCGCCTGTCAAATGGCCCTCCTACCCAATCTGAATCAGTAAATGCCTCAGCACGTAAATAACCATTGGCTCGATAGAACAAACTACGTCCTAGATGAGCTTTAAGATATTTCACAATACGAAGAATAGCTTCCCAATGAACAAGTCGAGGTGCAGACATAAACTGACTTATCAAACTAACTACAAAAGAAATATTAGGACACGTGATGGTAAGTTAGTTCAAATTACCAATCAATCAGCAATATTGGTCAGGACTAGAGAGTAACTCTCCCTTGTCAACGCACAGTTTGATGTTGAGATCCATAAGTGTATCTACAAATCTCGGTCCTAATAAACTCGTCTCCTCTAAAATATCCAGAACAGACTTGCGTTGAGGCAAACTAATTCCATCATTTGCTCTTGTCGCCCCAATACCTACGAAGTATCGCAATCTGCCCAAATCCTTGGTATGGAACTACTGTCGTAGAAACTCTTTTAGCTCGACGATGCCTTGCTGATCATCACATGTAACGATGATAACATCCAAATAAAAAATCAGCATTATTTTCCTCCTAGCAAATATCAGAACACAAGGTTGAATGATCAGTGCATGCCAAACTGCGAGACAACCTCGTTGAACTTGCCAAACCAAGTTCTAGGAGACTGTTTGAGTTCATACAGAGCTTTTCGAAGGCGACATACTTGAGTACGCTCTCCGTGAGCAACAAATGCAAGTGATTGCTCTATATAGACCTCCTCAGCAAGATTCCCATGTAAAAAGGCATTCTTGACGTCGAATTCAAACAATGGCCAACCAAGATTAGCAACAAGAGAGAGAAGCAACCGAACAAAGCCAATCTAGGCAACTGGAGAAAAAGTCTCAGTACAGTCAACACAACATATTTGAGTATAGCCCTTAACAACAAGTCTGGTTTTGTACTACTCAACAGAGTCATCGGGATGATATTTGACAATAATCACCTAGCGACATCCGGCCCTGGGGAACTAACTACCAAGTCCGATTACTATGAAGAGCAGGCATCTCATCATCTATAGTTGTCCACTACTCAAAGTGGACAAGACCTCTTGAATAGTGTTAGGAACAAAAATAGACGAAATAGATCAAAGGAACAAAGTGATGAAGATAAGTGATCGTAAGAAATAAGAAGTACAAGTGTGAGTAACTTAACGAAGGATAATATAAAGGGAGTCGGGAGACATAGAAGGATCTGGTGAGGGTGAAGAAGATGGAGCAGGAGGCTATGGCGGAGCGGGCGGCATTTTAGATTAGCGAACATACACCAACAACGGTGGCGGCGGACAAAGTGATAAAGACAGGGGCGTGGAGGAAACTAAGGTCAACATACAGTGAGATGGATTAGCAGGTGGAGAGCTAATGGAAAAAGGTAAAGACTCGTTAAAGGGAACATTGACAAAATGACAACAAAGAGAAAGAGAGCAACACTTGTACCCTTTTTGGGTGCAAGAATAACCCAAAAATACCTATTTGATTAACCGAGGATCAAGTTTGTCTTGGCTAGGATCAAAAGCGTAAACATAACATGTACCACAAAACCGGCATAATAAGTTCCTCACAAATCGGTTGACAGATATAAAGTTCCTCAAAAATACCACGACACACTTAGCATAACAATCTTCAAGAGACAAATCACCAAGTGCGAGGGAGAAGTAAGTTTGGTGAAGATCATAGGTCCTATGCAAATTGTTAACTCCTAAACTTGACGCCAAACAAGTCTACCTTTGGATAAGAAAGCCAGAGTACCACTAATATGAGGCTTCATACAATTCCACAAGTGAATACAAATCCGAGCATCCTCAGCTATCCTGGCAGTGTACTTAGGGTCAATTTCTGCAGGGGATTATCAGTCAAGAAACTATACTACACTTTCACAATATAGTACACCTCAATAGCCTTAGCCCAAATGGCATAATTTTTACCATGTAGTCTCGTAGAAGTGATAGATAACATCGCAGAAGACCAAGCAGAAACCGAAAAAACAGAATTGGAAGCTATCATACTAAATCACCCTTTAGTATTACAGAGGACACCAATCAGCAGGTCACCAACAAACAACTCACTATACTGACAAACTCTTCACCAATAGACAATAGAGGCGCAACAATAGAGCCTGATGCACGAACAAAACATCAACAGCAAACAAGACTGATAATATACGAATATGCCAACATAGCAACTAAGATTCAATCATACCAACATAGAACGGCGTAACAGCAAACATCAACAACGAAAATGACGGAACAGCCATGGGCATCACTTTGACAACATCAGGCAGCATCACCAGAAACCGAAAGAGCAGAGGATGGCAACGGCAACAGGGGATTGGGATTACACCCCCTAGTGCGATTTGGTAGATTGCGAGGCTGAGAGAGAGGGCTCTTGCCCGATGGCGAGGGAGAGAGAGAATTGTGAGACAGCAAGAGAGAGCAAGGGGTCCTGGCCGACAGCGAGAGGGAGAGAGAGGCAGCGAAGCCTAATCGGCAGTGAAAGCTTGGATTAGAACGACTAATTTGATGTTAGGGTTGGGGTTAGGTTTCGATTTGCGCTGATTCCATGTAAAACAAAAAGATCGAGAAGTGTTTAGAGAATATGATTTACCCTGACACGCAAATGATATATAAATAGAGTGAGTACACGGATGTAAATAATGTAAATGAGTAATATATCCTCACACCCTAATACTAAACACATATGTCTAACAAGGAAAATAACAATAACTCTTAACTGTTACTATGTATATCACTTTACTTCTATGACCCTCTCTAATGTCGTCAGTTTTTATTTCACCTAAAGTCACGCTCTATCTAGATCATATTTTCGTATTCCTCACTAGCAAAGCCATTAACTCTTAGATGCAAAACACAACACTGGAAATTATCGCTCATGTTATCTCCATTAGATTGTGGCTCAATATATATTTTCAAGTCCCTTCATATCCTACGCCTTGATCTCAGCATTAATATTCCGGCCAAGCTCATTGCCAAAAGATTGCAACACACAGTCTTGTAATGAATTAAAGTCCATATACAGCTACAAAAATTTGCAAAAATTAAGAAACAAACAGAACAGTGTGTGAAGAAACATCAAGTTACTAGAATGACTGTACAACAGTCCCCGCCTACCTATCAGTATTGCGTGAGACCTTCTGCGTGCTGTCATTATTTATTAGCCGTTGCATCTTACCGAGATCTGGCAAGCTTTCTATTTGTGTAAGATCACTGCCAGGCATGTTTCTTACCACGTTATCATTTGATTCTGGATGCGGCTCCCCTCTATACTGTTTAGAGACCAAAGAATGCCAATCCTGTTCCATGATGGAAAGAAAAGATCTAAAGACTTTAAGTAAACCAAGAGAAAAAAGTAAATTGCATGAAACAATAAGTTCAGTAAGTGAGAAAACACCCGAAATACGCCAACAGTACCCGTGATTTATAAGGAAGTTGGCTATTCAAGAAGCTACTAGGAAAAGAACCATCTCTTTCATTTCCCACCTTAGACATTATCTCCTCAATTTGAGCCTGTGGTTAAAGTATCTTTAGTAGCTTCTTATAAAATTTGCTGTCAGCAATAAGGTGTGCTAAATGAGAAGCTGCTACTTTATTTAGTCCTTTTCCCTTATTGTTACATTTCAAAAGGGAATTTAAAAAACACTATATCTAGAGATTACCGCAACTGGTAACAGAGTTTAGCAGAACATCAAACACGCATAAATAGAATCATCGCTATTTATCGTACCAGAATGAAATACAAGATTTGCATAGCCGACGCAAATACTTAGACAACACTATGGTAATAGAACTCATTTCCACCTTACCCAACAGAATTGAATTCTTAAGTCTCTCCACAAAATACAAGGCAAAACAAAAAATCGTGAAGCTGTCAAGCACGGGCCAGCTATATTTAAGAGGCAAAACTGGTAATCGCCCAAAGAGAACCCGAATAAAGATACTACATATTTCCCAATACCAGATAATTGAACTGATAAATTTACAGACCACAAGTCACTTTGAAATCAACCTGCGGATAACTACAAAATGTTTATAATACAGACGAGTTGTTAGCACATGACAATTACAAGGACAAAAACCTTCTAGTCACAATTTCAGTTATTTCAGTAAACATAATGTATATGCAATAACAGGACAGCAGTCTTACATGTGAAGTTCTGATCTGCAACTGCAGTTGATCATGCAAGAGCTGCAATAAATGGTGAGCCTCCTTTAACAGAGTTTAAATCAGTAGAAAAAAAACATGTTTACCCCGAAGTGGTGATTGCCTTGATTACAGGCCTAAACAAAGTCCAACAAAGCAAAGAGAAGGATTTTAATGATGTTCCCATACATTCTTGGGAGAGAAAGAGGGGGGGGGGGGGGGGGGGGGGGT
>JABCMJ010003904.1:26276-55359 GCA_014822125.1 Arbutus unedo
CCCCCCCCCCCCCCCCCCCCCCCCGCCCCCTATTTGGTCGCTCTTTACTGCACTGTACGAGTACCCATACATGTGCTGCATAGATTGCAATTGACCCTAGGGGTCAAGTGTCGACCATTGATATCAGATAATATCTTGTGTGAGTTTACATCGCCTACTAGATGGAAGTGTTAAGGAAGAATTAAGCTGAATGACACACTAACTGCAATCATACCTTTTTATATTTTCCACATGTTAACACCACACCGAATATGAGCAATTGTACCTGCAAATATTAATTAAATATGAGTAAGAATTCCGTTTTGAAAGGTGCAACAAATAAAGAGCAAGGTTTCTCAAAAAAAATGGAACGTGCAATAGAATAAACTATGTGCACTTTAACATGCACAAAAGAAGGAAAACAACGTGAACTTATATAGAAACATCGTGGAGATAGTAACACTAACACAATTATCAGAACTCGTCAACTCTATAAACCAAACATCTACTTCTTTTGGATTCGGAGCTGTAGTGCAACCCATGAATCCACTTCTTTTGCATACAATGACTATATATAAACAGTTCAAGACTCTGTCCAAGATAGAAACTAAATATATTAGAAAAACTCCAAGAATCCAGAATATACTTTATGATTAAACGCAATAAAGCTGAAACAATCGAAAGGAACAGAAGAAGATACATAAAAAGACGAACTCGCTGAAGTTCAAGACAGTGACATAAAAAAGATAGATTAATGAGTTCCAATTAAGACAACATTGGGAACTCGAGAAGTAAAAAAGACAGACGATCATTCACAAAAGCAATCAAGAAATATGCAACTCGAAAACCAATAAACTTTAACAAAGAACAAGAACCCAAAAACAGAAAGACAAAGCAAGATATATCAAAAAAATGAACGCGTGAAAGGAAGCAGAAGAAGCTAAACAAATTAAAGAAGCAAACTCGCTGAAGTACAACAAATTCACGTTAAAAAAAATGCACAGGCAAATAAATTCGACAAAATTAAAAACCAAAGTTGGGTCCTAACATACGCAATCAGATTGTAAGAATTGCAAAAGAGAATCAACAGAGATGCAGTAGGAAAACCCAATACATAGTCGTGTACGAGTGCAGAGAGTCTACCTCGGTCTTTACAGAAGTAAACTGTAACCCCAGATCCGTCAATTCGAGGAAGAAGCTGGAGCGCAGAGAGAGAGAGAGAGGTGTGAATGTATGAATAGAAAGTGAAGGGAGTAAACAGAGCAAAGTCAAAATGGGAGGTGCCTGTTTGTCATGCGGTTAGACCCTTAAAAAAGTCAAGAAATCAGAAATTAGTGAAATCTAGAGTTCAAACATTGGGAATAGAACTGAAAATTTTTCTGGGTTCTTGGAATAGAGAGTTAATTAATGTTTCCGTACTTCGGGGAGGGTTCAGGAGACGTTATCAAGTGGGATTCTGGTAATCATCCAGATACGGGCGATATCCAGAGGCAGTTACCGTTGTTTGTTCTCAGCTATCTGATGTGAGTACAAATACATGGACCTGATTTTTTGCCGTCCGAAAATATGGCATCCTCGTCCAGGATTGACAATTTGGACTGGGATGTTGTGGTGCATGCACCTTTAAATTACAATAATAAAATGAAATTACAGAATTTATTTTTTACTCTCATTTCTTAATGTTTATTATTTATTTATCTTATGCACTTACAAACATTAAGTTTCGGTCCTTTTTTAAAAAATACCAAATTTATCTTTATCTTGACATTAATCAAGATTAGCAGCAAATTCCTAAAAACACACCATTAATAGTCCTCTCTCAAGTATCGGACTCGTCTCTCCTAAAATCGTGGGACTAAAAAAAATGGCCAACAATCCTCACAATAGATCTAGGGCTCCGAAATCCATCGACTCATCGGAATCGCATATAAACACCGCACTACATCTATAGAACATCGACCGCCGATATCGGAATACGGAATACGGGTTTAATTTGACTACTATTAGAGAAGGACGACGAAAGTTGAATTATTTTCGTCGAACTATAGGCTAGGGTAAGGTAAGAATCGTTAGAATACATGTTTGGTTTGGATAATAATTACTCAGACATGGTATATTTGAAGATTATGGTACATTTTCAGATATTATGGTAAAATTGAAGGTTATAGTAAATTTGATGAAAATGAACAACACCTACAAGTCATGATACAATTTCAAATATCATGATAAATTTAAAGATCATGGTAAATTAATAGGTAAGGAACAACATCTGCTATCCATGATAAATTTACATATATCATAGTAAATTTGAAGGTAACGCACCATATCTAGTAAATTGGTAGATTTCATAGTAAATTTGCGGTGTAAAACACTAAATCTGCAAGTTATGGTGAATTTACAGATATCATGGTAAATTTGCAAGTAATGAACAATATATGCAGGTCATGGTATATTTTCATAAAATTGTGAAGATAATTTAAAAGCAAATTTGTCAAATCATACAAAAATAGGATTAAAACATAAGTTTAAAAAGTGGATAGGATGAAAACCTAAGCAGCAGAGATAAATATGACTCTAATTTAAATTACCCCCATTTTAACGCAGTATAAAATTATTATTTTACAATCTCTAAACCTTTACATTTCGCCCCAAACCTTGACAATTTGTCACAATTTAATTACATTCATGACCTTAGTATTATATATGTATTGTTTGTGTGTATATTATGAAATAATATTACATAAATGAAATAAAATTCATCTAACATATTTATCAATTACTTATTAGATTAATTCTTAATATGTTTACTCATGTCACGGTTATAAACGAAATAAAAATCATCATTCTCTTGCATTGCATACATTTTGTCTCGTATTGTTTAGTTCTTTGAGAGATAGTTGCAATACTCAAATTGGTTCACCAAAATTGTAGATTGTAGTGTCAATTTTAGAAGACGTGATCATTGCATTCAAAGTTATTAATCTCATTCTATCCTGGCCGGTACGTCTAGTACGGCCCTCATAACGATACCGGACCATCGAAGTTCCGTTCTGGACACTGTTCTGGCCAATACCGACCAGTATCGTACCATACCGTAGTGGTCCGTATTTAAGAAATAAAAAAATTTAATTAATATTTTTTTGGGATAATTAGACATAAATTGAGGGTAAAATCATCTTTTTTTTATGTTTGATGATTTGTTTTTAAATTGTGATGCTTTATTTTATATGTTCAATATAATGTTTTGTTAAAAAATATTATTTGAAATATGTATATTAATTTTAACGATAAATCCGAAATGGTATGCCGGTACACACCGATATCGATACGTACCGTACCAATAGCAAAATCGGTACACTCGCAGTACGAAATTGATAACTTTGGTTGCATCTTGTGAGACAAACGACATTAACTCGTACCACCGTAACGAGGACAAATTTATTTTAAAGAGATTGTGTCCAATACAAGCCTCGTTTGTTTTTTTAATTTTTAAAGTGTACAATTTATTTACCAATCGCTGTAAGTTTTATTATGCTATTTTTTTGTTATTTTTCCATGCTGAATTAATGAATCTATTCTAGCACACTGCAGATATTTTTCTTAACAATCATAAGAGACAAATTATGTTGTACTATATTCACATCTGTTGTGTACGGTGGTGATTACAAAAGGAAACCATCTACATAATATTTAGTTTGTACATATTTCCTTGAAGGATTTCAAGCTCATAATTTCTGTCAAATTTGTATTTTTTCTTAATTTTGTTACATATAGATAACTACATTAATTGGTAAAACCCTGACTTCTCCTACACTAATTGTAGCAGTTGTGATTCTTACTGCAGTTCTCATGAATTACAGTAAGAAATTCCAAAAGTTCAATTGAATAAAGTTTAAGCGGTGGCAACACAAGATACTATATATCTTAGGTTTTTCCGTGAAGATATACCTACATTGATAGAAAGCACAACTGATACCCAAAGTATTGTTGCGGTTGATTCTTGAAAACATGAATAATAGCATGATATAAATACTGGAAATAATCTGATGGTGTTTAAGACCAACGTAGTAGAACAATGAGCATCTTCCAACTCAAAGAAAAGAAAAGCATTCTGACCAAGGTTTAAATCAAAGCAAAAATTGTGGTGGAAACAAGAAGTACAAATTATAAGAAAAATCCTTTAAGTGTGACAAACAAGGACATTGTGTAGCAAATTGTCACAGCAAGGCTAAGTACAAGAATTATGAGATCTTGACTTAAAATTCAAAGGTACAAGGGCAAGGTCGTAATTATCAATGATGATTTAGGGCCTATGTGGATTTTGACTGAGGATCAGGAATTGGTTTCGAGAATTTAACTAGCATGCGATTTGATTTTCGGGATTAATCGAACCTTGAGAGGCCATAGCATAATTTTTTATACTAGGTTGTAACTTAAGAGTATGGTGTAGGCTACACCATAGTATCTTGGCTTAGTGGGTTAGCTATTATACGTCGAAGATTTTTGCAGAATGCACAGGTGTGCTGTTAGATTAAGGATTTGAATTTTGATACCTCTTGACCACTTGGCAACACCACTTCACTCTTCAATTGTCTGATTAAGCCTTAAAATTCCTCCTCATTTTCATTTCACATTTACAATATTTCAGAGATATAGAGAGAATGAGAGAGTCATGGTCATCGTCAGTGCTTCATCTTCAAGCTTGGAATTAGGTGTTCTTGGTCTTATAAAGTGTTGGTGGTAAGTGGATCTAACTTTGCTATTGGTATATTTTGATAACTTTTGAAATAGACCTTAGATGTTATGGGGAGTTTTTAGGATAATTTGGGAGTTTTGAACAAGGTAGGTATAGAATAGAACGGTCATGAAAGTTGTAGAAATTTCCTCGTAGTGGACTCTTGACCGATCAAACCTTTTTTATTTTGGAAAATTGATCAAAAGGACACAGACTGATTTGGCCTATTAAGGACATTTTAATTTAATTTATGAGTTAGGCTCAATTGCTTGATAAGTTTTAACATTTGAGGTCCTTTTATAGACGGATTTGCTCCTAAACGAGAAGAGATAATTTTATCTGATAACATTATTACTTCAAAAATTAACAAATAATGTTATTCGTTAAGGTATCTGTTAAAAGTGACAGATGATATTAATTGATAAATACTAACAGGTAACTTTATCTAATAAAATTATCGTTTCAAAACTAAAAGATAAAATTATTTTCTTAATAGACGAGGCAAATAACATTATATGTTAGTTTGATATATCTATTAGTCAAATTAGAAAACATAAAATATATAATTTTATCTAATAATATTATTACTTTGAAAATTAACAGATAACGTTATTTATTAAGGTATCTGTTTAAATGACATAAATGTTGACTGATAAATACTAACAGATATAGTGATCTAATAAAACTAGTAAAGTTATTTGTTAAGGTGTCTGTCAAAAGCGATAGATAATGCTAATTAATAAATACTAACAGGTAATTTTATCTAATGAAATCATCGTTTTTATATGTATCGAGCAAATAACGTTATCGCGTGTTTACTAGGAGGGTATTTTTGAAACTTATGTGCCAAAAAGACTTCTGTTTGTAATTTAGTTTGAGATGAACTTATTGCGCTAAAAATCTGCTGTTATGGACTTTTAACCGAATCTCCTTTTTTTTTATGTGTCAAACTACCTCGCAGCAACTTATATAGATCCACCTTGACCGGTCACTTCCCCTATGCCTGACTGATCAATCTATATGTAGTCCATAAATCTGTTTGGTTGATTTGCTTTGAGTTAATATAGGACACTTGGGTTCCTTTCTGTATTAACTATACGAAGATAAGACCCTATTTGAATTTATGATCAGGGGTGAATTCCAGGCCTTTCGCATATCGAGAAGGCCCACTATCTAGTGAATGGCAATATGTGTTAGGCGTGAGTTATACTTTGAACTACTTTGAAGTTTTTAAGGTGTTCTATTGGATTATAGGGAACGAGCAAAGGAGACTGTGACGTTTTAGGCGACATGCTACGTGACTTGCGCATTTTACAAAGGCATGATAAGCATGAGGTGATTTAACAAATGTTGACAACTTTATAATATGAAATGCCATGTTTGTACATAATGATTTAATTGTCTAGGAAAATTATGAATTAATCGAGAAACATGTTAATGAAATGCGATAATAAATTGTTCAAACGGTGTCCTGACCGCTAGGAAAATATAATATAGCGAGAGATGATAAAAT
Source organism: Arbutus unedo (assembly GCA_014822125.1). Classification (NCBI taxonomy): domain Eukaryota; kingdom Viridiplantae; phylum Streptophyta; class Magnoliopsida; order Ericales; family Ericaceae; genus Arbutus; species Arbutus unedo. The sequence goes on from JABCMJ010003904.1 coordinate 32,504, forward strand.
AAGATTGGTAGCCATGACCAATGTGGTAAATGGATGATGTCATGCCATGTAATACAATGAATGCATAGGGGGTCACACCCGCCTTCGATAATTGGCAACCGTTGGACTGAATGTTTAATTGTGAATATTTTAGATTTTTGTCCTCAACTTTGGCCCATGAATTTAGATATGAATTTCGTTTATTGAAATTTTGTTGTATGTCTAACTAGTTAGCATGACAAATTCTTAAGATCTAATATTTGAATTTATACTAATTTGTGCTAATAAATGTTATTATGCAACATGTTAGATCATGAAGAGGAGGATGGTAGAAAGTGAGGAGGTTTTGATATAGTTGTCTTTTCCATAGGTAGTATGATATTTTGTTGAATATTGTAATATAATCTTGAGTAGTCGACGGGCCATGTTTGGGTCGATACTTTTAGAGATGTTATGTATATATTGGAGTAGTATATCTGCATGATAGGCTGTAAATCCTGATACTAATTAAGTATCAAGTCCTAGTGATTTTGGCTCACTGATCGCTTACTAATCCACCCTATATTGGAATGGGTCGCGATAAGAATATTCGCAAAAAAACCTGTGCAAGCCAATATGGTTGAAGTGAAGAATCTCTTTGACAATATTTTAAACTTACACCTTTTCTAGTTGTCTCTTAAGTGAACACGGTGGGCTCTAATATGAGTGTGAACTAAGGCCGATTTTATGAGAATTGACAAGACTATATTCTTTAGAGCACTCATGAAAGATTGAGATTTGTTCAAAGTTAAAATTAACACAATCGTGAAAATCAGATTGTGTCGGAGACATTTTGTGTGAATTCTATTATTTTGATTTACACTTATGACTGGATAGTCCAAGGCATCGCGTCCACTGATTAGTTAATAAACCCGATAGTTTTTTACAAGGAAAAGTTCAAAGCCAATAGCTATATATTATTTGCAGGATCTCTTCTACACTGTACTTTCTCATATTCTACATATTATTGCCTTTCGTATATTTCAATTTCAATTTCAATCACGCGGGGGCGCTATTAGAGAAATAGTTTTGGAAATCATATTTTTAGCAAAATTTGGACTAAAATAAAAATGGGTTACACATACTTTTATGACAGGGTCCAAGTGGTAACGTGCTCACTTTCATGGTGAAGATTAAGAATATGTATTTGGTTGGACAAACTATTTACATGTGAATTAAAAATTCAATTCGAAGTAAATCATATAATTAGTTAAAAGAAGTATTAGTCCCACATATAAAAACTAAAAACAAATTGCAAACGGTATGTAACGCTTAAGTTTGGTTACATGTTTGGGCCCTTTGAGGTACTCGATTTTGTGGATAGGAAGGACCCAGATAATGTGGTCTTTGACCCAATTTACCACATGTGGGCGCGTTGCCGCAATGTTGGGCTCGGGGTCTGGATTTTGGTCATTAGATTGATGTAATTTTATTTTTAAGTAATTAAATATTTATTTTTCTTCTAGAAATTTTTTATCCCGTTTTTACCCGTTAGACCCTAGCCCATCTGGTTCCACCCGTTTTTTGACCACAGGACCATTTTACCCGAAAGGGTGCCTCACAACTCGAACCGATTATGAGCATTTATACTATAGCAAAATCGGTGCAATCCGTCCAAATGAGTGCCTCTCCAAGCCGAACCACTGTGTCTTTTGGGTTTCAAAGTACCACTTCATTACCTATAAATAGAATCCAACCCCACACCATTTTATGCATCAACCAAAAAAACCCGTCCTCCTCTTGCATTGCATATATATTCTGTCGCATATTATTTTGTTCTTTGAGAGAGAGATGCAATACTTAAACTGGTTCGCTAGATTTGTAGATTGCAGTGTTACTTCTATAAGATATTATCGTTACATCCTAAGAGACAAACGTCATTCAACTCATAGTACCATAGCGAGAGTTGATTTGTCTTTTCCGAAGTCTAAAAATTTATTTACAATCACTATAAATTTTATCGTGCTATTCCAATTGTTATTTTTTTATGTTACACTAAAGATATTTTTCCTAACATGATTTGCTTACACTTTATTTTCATTTGTCTTCGATTTGTCATTCGAATACCAGCTTATTCGGAAAAAAATCCAATTTCTATGAGGAGACGAGTTTGATGATTTGTCAAATATCCCCATTGAGAATTAGAGCCGGTAAATATTACCCAATTGGCAATTAGAAACAAAATATGATCCCCTATCATACCCATCCATTGACATCCCGGATGGAGTCAGGAATTTTATGCACAGGTGAATATATATTCATTATTATTTGAATTTTTTTAAAGTATTTAGTAAGAGTCAGCCAATATATTTCATAGAAAATTATTTTTTCTATATAATAATAGAAGATTTTTTTTCTAGCAGGGGTGACTATCTCTACTGTCCTCTTCCTGGCTCCATCCTTGCCTGTCCTTGTCACTATTTGTGCAGAGTTGTATGCATAGATTGACATATATTTATGTTGTGTTCATATTCTCATACAAAATTATTATAATTATTATTATTTATCTTATTTGGATAATCTAAGACTTTCTTGTATAGTACGTTAAATAGGTAAACTTGTGGAAAAAAATTATAATAACTGAAGAAAGAGAATAACCAAGTGATCGAAGTTACATTTTCTTAATTAAATAGATAAATACTTTTCATCCATTTCTATTATAAAAGAAAGATTCTTCATAGTGTGAATAGAAATGATGAAGTTGACTTCTATTTTTAAATTCCACAAAATTCATAAAGGAAGGACATTTTTACCAATTCAATTAATCTCAAACTCATATAGTTCAAATTACTGTAATATTGCTACTATTAAGTGTAATTATTTTTCCACTTAAAAAATAGATGAACAATTAATAACCATTTCTTATTGGTGGAAAGGTATTAAGATGTTTTGGTGAACGAAAAAAGGAAAAAATAAGTAAACTTACCAAAAAAAAAAAGAACAACACGCAGAGTTCACTTTACGAACTTTTTATCAAAATAGGACTATTCCGAAAACTAACGAGAGAAATAAGGTAGATCTCAAACTATTTATAAAACAAAGGTAAAACGCAAATACTATTCGCGTACTATTATTGGGTTCAAGTTTGCGTGACATTCACTATAACGGTGACTTACACGAAGATATACGCAAATCATATTTGCTTTTTGTATTCGGAACTACATTTGGTAATACGCAGATTCAAAATACGTACGTAACTAATATATAGATTCAACATGTGTACCTATAGATAATACGCAAATGTAAAATGCGTACAACTTGTTTATGCTGAACAAATACGTCATGTCATCCAAAAATAAGAACCATAATTATATTTTATCCTAATTTTATAAATAATTTGAGATGTGGTATATTTTCCTCGTTAGTTTACGGAATAGATAAAAAATTCTCGCTTTACCCTCTATCGGGTCGGGCATCTGATACCCCAACTCGTTTCTCAGCCCATCAAACACACTCACTCTCTCTCTTCCGCCGGATAACGTCTCAAAACCAAAGACAATGAGTTCATCCCTTGAAACCCTTACTTCCGCAGGCAAAACTCAGGTACCCTTTGGATTCTCGCTGCCTCTTTGTTTTTGTGTTTTTTGGCTATCACTAAGAAATCAAAGCATAATCCACTTATGCCAAGCATATAAATCTCATGATACAGAGAAGACGGTGGATACGGGGGAGGGATGGGGCTGCCTAGGAGTTATAGACGAATGGGTAATTGTTGGGGGTTTAACCCATGTAGGACACTAGGGCTCCGTTTGGCTATCAAGAATGGTATGCAAGGAAATTGTTTCCGAGATAAGTCCAGTCAAGTAAAGTGCAGGTGGGAAACTAAAATGAAAAGATTCGAGTTTTTTTTTTCCCTCCAACCCTGAAAAGGGGCTTCTTAGATTTTGGCGAAACAAGAAGAAGGACACGAATGATTTTTTCTATAAAATTCGTATATGTTAATTTTGTTGGTGTAGGGAATTAGTTGAGAAATAAGATTTCTGAAAAATCTTGCAAGTTGCTTTTTGTTAGAAATTAGCCTTGTCGGAATGTTGAAACGTGAAACCCGCAAGTTTCTTGTTAAATATGCAGGATTTTTTTTGGGTTTGACAACAATTTAGGGGCGAAATTTAATATGACATATCTAATTAAATTCTCTTGTTATTGCACGACTCTGTATTTTTAAATTCTTAGCTACGATATTTTTTCAAAAAATTTGCATGACTTAATGGAACTCAGTCCACTCCATTCACTCCCTTTCGCCTGCCAAATAATAACGAAATTAGTTGCTAAAATGTGTCCTTTTTGAGTTGGTATTGATTTCATCTCTATTGGGTTCTAAATTTGCATTATATATATGACTTTCTTATCGTCTCAGATGTTTTTTATATCTTCATACTATGATTTACAAAGAAAAATTCCTTTGTAATAGTGGAAGTAGTTATACAAGGAGTTTCTCTGTAAGCAACCATTTAACCTAATGTTCTCTCATATTATAAGTGTCATGCATTGAGTTTGTTCTTTTGAGCTGATTCATGATTTTGTATGTTTTTATCATCTTACTTTCTTCTTATCAGTCTTGTCTTTCTCCTTGCAAATATGATATAAGCAATATAAAGAACTTCCTCACAATTCATTTTTTATATCCTTTTTTTGGTCTCTTTATAATTGCTTGATTTATGAGCGTGGGTAATGCCCATGAACATAAAACCATGTTAATTGTTGAAGGATACAACACTTTCACATACTGAGAAAGGTGTAAATCCATAAGTCAAGCCATTATATTTTACTTTAAATCTGATAGAGGCCTTTGAGTGGGCATCCTTTGTTAATTGCCTTCCTAAATTTTCTTGCTCAAAAATTAGTAGTTAGCGATCCTTTTTCTTGGTATGATGTTCTACTTTGAAGGGCGTTCTGTGATCCGAGGCAATAACTTGTTATCCATATTTCCTCTTAACAAACTCGTCGTTTAGGTGGGAAAATTGCCAGCTGAACTTCATTTGGCTTCATAGGTTTTAAATTTCTTATTTGAGCATTGTATGCTTTGATATGTTCGTGATATGGTAATAGCTAAGTGAATGGTAAAATTTTTTGGATGGTTGATATCCGCCAGAATTTTGGACTCTTTCAATTTGAACCAGGTCCGAACAAGGACATTAGTTTGTGTTTGCAAGACCAAGAGTACATTGAGAACGTGAAGGAGGTGCAGGTCTATCTTGATAAGGTAATTTTTTTTAACTACGAGGTCTTCTTATCTCCCTTTCTTCTTTTGTGCTCTAGTTGATATTTTGAAGTTGTTTATTATATTACATGCTTTGGCTCGTCTTGGATTATTAGCTACAACTTGTTTTGGTTTTGATACGAGATTATGGTCTGGTGAGGGTGGGTGGGGTCCTAGTTAGATCATAGATGGGTTCTCCCTATTATAGGATTCTGAGGCCTTAAAGGCCTGTTCACTAAGCATGGCAGGGTCGCGTGTGCAAGATTGTACCACAAGGATCCCAGTCCATGATATGGACAAACCTGTCTGTAGACTGTAGAGGCTTAGGCTGTGTTAGGTTGAGTGTTTTTGAAACGATTTTTGGAAAAAAAATTCTGAGATGTTGTTTGGTGTAAAGTTTCAGAAAAAAAGTTTTTGGCATTTTTGAGGTGCTCTCTCTTTCGCTCTCTTCTTTTATAGAGAGATGAATGTTGTTTGGGAAAAAAGTAAAAATATTTGAGAAAAAATTTCCCAAACAAGTTCCCAAATTTTTTTCTGAATTCCCAACCGAACACAGCTTTAGTGTCCTAATAAAATCTGCAGTAATGAGAACTAGCAATGATTATAGTCAACTAGTAAGGAAATATTATCTGTAGTATATTGGGGCCCGGTTGCTTACTAGCAACACTTAAGTGTCACCTATAATTTTTTTTTCCGAAACCAAGTTACCATCAATTTGCTCCATGTTGGGAACTTGTTGTCACCTGATTATGATGACTAATCAACCTTGAGGCATGTTAGCAATTCTCTAATCTGACTCAGAAGGCCATAAGAATTCAGGTTTATACTTTCCAAGAGATATTGAGTTTGAGCAGGGACACTCATGTGTATCGAACTTATTTTCCTATCTCTACTTTTCACAAGACCTAAAACTTGTTTTCTGTTTGATTAACACATAATGAGAACTTAAAATGTTTTCTTGAAAATGTCTTTGTTGTTCATGAAGAAAAAAGGTGACATTGATTGTAGACCTTTTAGCTTGATGGAGTTAACAAGGAGCAACAATTGGAGATAATTTGTTCATGTTGAGAATATATTATATGAAATCAAATGCATGGACTTTTATATTTGTTATTTTTTTCCCAAAATGTTGAAGATTGCATTCATGGAATAAAATTATAAAAACCAATATGCAATTAGATGAAAGGACACTCATCAGACTCTAGGGTATCTTTAAAAAAGACCGTATGGTGTTCAACGACCCAGAGTGTGATTTTGTTTACTTCCATTCAAAAGTTTTATAATCCACATTCCTCGTGATTGGTGGAAATAGTTGAATCCATTGGTATTTGCAATATGAAATTCCTATCTTAGTAACGTCCCACCTTTCAAAATATTGAGATGCTCTTGTTCACAACAAGATGCTTATGATCTATTGGACCCAATTGTACCTCTAGACAAATAATCATTCTAGAATTGCACTGTACAAGGTAGGGGTGAGCATCTGTCAGTTTGGATTGGGTTTCACGTGGACCTGTCATCTGACTCGATCTGATTAGGTAAACAATCCTGCAATCTGATTCCGACTGCACATCTCTTTTAAACTGTCCGCACCTTCTCTTCCAATTACGGCCGGGTACACAGGTTTGATAGAAGATTTGCTTGTTTGAATGTGAGTTTTGTTGGAGAGCACTTGACTCTGTGCGTGTGTGTGTGTGTGTGAGAGAGAGAGAGAGATTTTCTCTCCTCGTTTTATTCATCTATAAGAAACTTCAGTCACCTTTCAAAATCCCTTATGTTTTCGCTCAACAAGCAACCCATCTCATTAAGATCAGTTTAGCTCAGATACCTGGCACTTGTCACCATTAAAGCATGGGTACATGGCATTAGAATTCTCTTTGCGTAGATTCTCCCCTGTTGTTCCACCAACTGCTCCTTTACCTAGTGAAATTTTCTTGGTTCATCGTTCTCTATTTTGTTCCAACCCTGGGGTGTCCCAAAACTTCGAGATCACATGTTGAGCTTCCAATTGCGAAGGCCACTAGAGGAATGCTAAACCACGAAAATTTCAATAGACAAACATCCGGGTCGGGATCGTAAGGGCTGAAAACCATAGCACACACATCAAAACGTTATTAGTTCGTGACTACACCCTTTATGTAGTTGAAAAGAGACAAAATGTTACATTGCATGGGATGGCGATTGGTTCGATATTTAATTGCATTTTGTTATTATGGTAAGCTGCATTTGTTTGGATGATCCAATCCTCAATTACTCGTTGTGTGTTAATGAGGGATTCTTTATTTGTTTTTGTTTTGAATTCAAATGGGGCATAGCTATGTTTTGAAATAATTATAAGATTTCAAGACAATAAATCTACAGTGTATGTCATATTAATTCATGGATTATCTCTTTTCACTTGGTTGGTAAGAACTGGAATGCTATTCATGTATTCATGCTGTAATGCAAGAGTAACAATTAGATATGGTGATTTGGGTTTGACATTATTTATTCTCTTTTTAGTGTTCGGTGACAATTATTTATTACTTGTTTGAGGTTGAGTCATGAGTGATAATCTTCGGTGTTGCAGGGACAAAAGCTGACAGATCATCTTCCATTCAAGGAAATTCTCTCTTTTATATTTGCACTTTTGATACGAAGTGACTTTTTTTCTCGATCATTAACGAAAAGAAATAGCATTTAAAATTTAAAACTGCATAACATAGGGGACAAGAAGCCAATCCAGGAAATCACAATACAGTAAAAAGATGCCAAACAAATTATTAAACATCTCCAAGAAAATGGCAACACAATAATTATGCCTAAATAAGGTACCTCCAAATACAAATCACTTACCTCCCTCCATTTCCTAAAGACACTGTTGGGATCCTTTTAAAACAACACTCTATCCCACAAAGAAGCATTATTATCAAACTTTTTCTTGTAAACTTTTGCATTGCGCTCTAACCAAATAACCCAAAAGGCCAAAATATCCAAAAATAGTGCAAGACCATAAAGATCTAACTCAGAGCACATATATGATTAATGGTGAGTTGGTGACTTGCTGACGTGTTTTCCAGGGAGTCTTCAACTACCTAAATTGGTCTTCCATTCCAGCACTTTCGTGCCGACTCATTTCTATCTATCTCCAGCAAAGTTGTCTCCAACAGACATCTTACCTTTCCAGTTTTGTTTTCTGAACTGCCCGTCATCCATCTTACCCTTTCATCTCTTCTCTCTTTGTTGTTCTTAACTTTTTATCTCCAATATCACCGATCGTTCGGCCCAGCCACAGAGTTCCTCTTGATTTTTAGATCTTTCTAGTCTGGCCTATCTGGATTGTTTCCCGATTGCACTTCGACGCCGTCGGAATTACACTTATCTGTGGGAACATCCTTGTATCGGTGCTTGTAACAAATCTGTAATTGCAGGCGAGATCCTTTGGTAGCAGCTTGAATGCCATCCAAATGTCCGGAATTCTAAATGAAGTCTACGGTGTTCGATGAGAATCTCTTTGCTAGAGAAAGGTCAGTAGAGGCATTTTCTGGGTGGATCTAGCTTCATGTAGCCCCAATCCAGGAGGTTGTGGGTGGATTCAACAGCATACAGATCCTTTGGTAGGCACTTTCACTCACTCTAGTGCCCCCCCACTTCTAGTGTAGGAATCCTAGATTTTGGATTTAACCAAGAGTTTGCAGATTGTCTCAGCCCCTTTGTTTTGATTAACTCGGATCAATCACTGTTCACAACATCTACAGGGTTTTCTGTCAGTGTCTGTCCATTTCTTGTGGCTCAACCTCTCTTAATCTCGTCCTTTATCTGGATTTCTGGCTCTTTACACCTAATATTCCAACTATTAATCCCTACGTATGTTCATTTTATGAAATCTATGTGATAATTAAGCAGATTCGTACCAATGAGGATTCACATTCTCCATGAACTGAAGGAAAAAAATAAATGTTAAGAGGAGAAAAATTTATAAGCTGAGAATTTCTCAAGGCAAATGCTTCTCATTAACAGTAAGCCCGTCACTCATCATTTCATCCATTGTGTTTAAGAAAGGGATTTTCTTTTCTACCCTCATCTTGTGATTTTTGAAGCCATTTGAGTTCTATATAAAAATCTTAACCGATTAGAACTCTTTGTATTGGACGTAAATGGCCCTATCACTTGCTATTACTGAAATTATCGCAAATATGAATAGCCTTTTCCTGCATGGTGGAGACGAATTTCTTCGTGTTTGTAAGGAGATGAATTTGAAGATGGTCTCCCTCTTACATGATGCTGAGGCCTTAACGGCCTGCTCGTAAGCATGCCAGGGTCATGTGGCCAAGTGGCTACTAGGGGACAAAGTGTCTTCGTCCATGACATTCAACAATCTGGATTTAACCACTACCAATGATAGTGGCACCCAAAATCCTCTTGCTACATAAGCGTCATCTGCAAAAAAAAAAGAAAAAAAAGGGGCGTGTGAAACCAAAGTTGGACAAATTTGCTGCAGGTGGAGATTTTTTTTGTCCATTGTGATGAACAATCAGCAGTTCTCTTGTTCGGCCCTGGGGCATATTATCAATTCTCTGATATGACTCAGAAGGCAATACTAATTCAGGTTTCTACTTCTAAGGGGTCTTGAACCTGTTAATCTGTCCTTTCTCCAAATCCAGATGTGATTGAATTGATTTTACTTCTGTGTTACATAAGTCCTATGGACAACTTGGTTATAATGCATGGCATAATGTATTCATTTTTACCTTTCAGCAGTACGAGAATGAAAATGCAGTAAAACAAGTGACTTTATATCTTTACTCTTTGCAAAAGTGCTTGTTGAGAAGTCCTATTTTACTTCACAAAGACAGTAAAGATTGATGGCATTAATCCTTTCACAGACAAACTCAGTAGCATTTAAGGATTTTGAGCTTGGATACCTATCCTGTCTAGCTGGTTCTTCGAAAGCAAGTGGAATCTACTGCACATGCAATGTACAGTCTTAAATCTTGGCTGTAGTAGATCGTTGAATGATATCCTTTTATGGGGTTCAAGTTGTCTTACGTTTGCTCCATTAACGGAAATGTCTTATTCCCATCATAAATAACTCTGGCTAATTCATGTTAGGGAGATGCTAGAATTTTGTTTCCCCGTTAGGGTCTTTTGTTTTGTTAACTATACATGTCTTGAACGAGAGAAGTACTAGACTTCAAAATTTTGGGTTTTGATGAGTAGGCTTCAGAATAGGCATTTTGATTATAGTTATGGATTTGACTATATGCTTGGTGTTGCTTGTCCTGCTACAGGTGAAGAAGATTGTGAGACCAGGTTGTTCGCAAGAATTGTTGAACATAGCTGTGAGTTCCATGTCTTCAGTCGTCGGAATCCTCTCAGTGATGTCTTCCAAACCAAAACCCCATGCCTCACTTTGACCAGATTCACCATTTGTGTACCTGAAACTACGAGGAAGATCATGCCTGCATCACAAAATGAAGTATGTTATCCTGAAATCTGGATGGCTTCTTATGTTGCAAGTAATTGGGATATTTGCCAAGGCTGTGACTACTGGTGATATGACATTGTTATTTTACACTTTGTTCGGAGTGCCGAAAATGTAAATTCTCCTGCAAAAGTTGTAACTACTCGAATGAACCCTACTTCGTATGGGTCAAGATCTGACTCATGAAATGTGAAATATGATCTGCCTCATGAAATGCGAAATATGGATATTTGAAGACAAAATATATGTTTGCATGAAAAATGTATTGAGTTATTTAGGCCTTCACGGTTGTTCATCAAGAAGGCTGTATTCTTTACTAACTGGACACTGTTTCATGTTTTTTAATCTGTATCTGTTCAAATATGTGCTTGGGGGCCCAAACTCAGGCCGCTGAAATAAAGTGAGTCTTATTTGATCTTCTCTAATTCTGTGTATAACTTTTTGTCTAATTCTTTTGTATTTTTTATTTGTCTCGAATTTGAGAAGTATAAAAACCTATATTGAAATTTAAAAAAGTTAAATAAAACTACGTTAAAGACATTCAAGACAGTGAAAGAATATTTTTTTTAATATTTTTTGTCATTACATATTTTATAATTTTGGTCATAATTTTTGCTTTTTGGATGATTAGTGTTTTGGAGTTTTATGCTACCAAAAGTAATTTACGCTACACCAATCAAAATCGCTCACAAAAGACCTGGTTGTGTTTATGCCCTTACTACTTCCTTGCTTGTGGTTGAGACCGGCTTTTAAGCCACATAGCTCTTTAGGCGAAGCGCTATGTTGGGGCAGGAGGATGAGAAAAGAAACAGCTCGAAGAAAGAAATTGGGGTTTCTAATTATGCTTCTCCACTCCAAACGAGATGCATAATTTATCCTCGAGATGCTTTACTCCTAACCCCACAAAGTTTTGAGGAGGAGCGTAACTCGAGTCTCTCAGTTAAGAATTCGTTTCTATTATTTGATCTTTCAATAGTCAAAAGCTTACATTTATGTCTGCAAGAAGTCGATGTACTAGGGCTCATGCCCAAGTAGGGACGATGAAGTTACATTTGAAGACGATAAATTGATGAACTAAAATAGCATCTTGAAATATTGTAACATTGTTGCTTCCTTAGGTCAAGTAACGGGCCTGTGTTTCAAAAATGATAAGGGGTTGGTTTGGATAATCCTCTTGTTCCTAGGAGTTCTTGGCGAGGAGACCTAGATAAGACCGAGCGTCCTTGACTCAATATTATAGCACATAAGGCTTCAGCACTACTACAATAGATTTCTTTTTTCCCTTTTGTTCGTACTCATCTTCTACCTCACATCTACCCCACTAGCAATCGTTGCAATTAAATACATCTCACTGGCTAGTTGTGATTTGTTTTAGACTTGCCTTGTAAATGTGGGGCCCATCCCGATGGTATGCAATGATGAAAATTTTCTCTAACTAAGCCTGGTAAAGTAATCCATCGTCAAATTAGTGAATACATATAAACATATACATATACATATACACATACATATATATATATATATATATGTATGTATGTATGTATATACACATTTATATTCACCAGTTTGACTTTAAGTAAATGGAAGATGATACGAATAATAGTTATGTGATTGAAAAAGGGTTAATGCCCATTAAAGACCTCATTCATTTCTCATGCATTCGAACTTATCTAATCCACACATATTTATCTCGAAAAATTCTAATACCACAAACACTAGTTTGCATAAATATTTGTGGTTATAGCATAACTCAATTAAACTAGTATTTTACAAACCATACCCCTACACTCAAGTGTACCCTATAGTCAAAAAAATAAAAAAGGTGGCTTATTTTTCTAACTTTAGTTGACAATAAATTATTATTTATGAATTATTATGAATGTACGGAGGTATGATGAGATATATATAGTTGTGTTCTGTAGATTAATTTTTCAATATTATCTATATGATCAAATCACGATTTGTGACATTGTTGAAGAACATTCTCCCACTATTTAGCCTGAACCCATCAAATTAATTAATAATTATAAACTGTTAATTAAGAATCTTTACTTTTTGTACGAACGTAGCGTGACAATTATTCAAAGCACCATATAAGCATGAAAAAGTGAAATTCCCTTTATTCTTATTTTTTTTATTATATTCTGAAATTTAATTAATTATCTGTATAAGTACAGGCATCTATCTTTGGATAGATTAAGATAACCTCGGAAATAATGACATGTCAGTTTTAAAAATATATTTTTGTAATCATTTTTTTGACATTGGGTTCAGGTTGATTTTACTACTTACTATAGAGTTAAAAGCCACTATGATAACAAGTTGACACCTTAATTTTCTTTATTATAAAAGTAAGAAAAAAATAAATAAAAAGTACTGACCCTCGTGCTTGATATGATCAATGTTTAACTTTAAATTCCACTAATATCTTATAATTAAACCAATCCTTTTTTAATATTTGACCTTAAAATTTTAAGGTTTAAAATATGTACGCTGGTTTCGAAACTAAATGTATTGTATAATAAAGATTGTAGTGATAGATTACTTTGTAATTAATGTATTTTAATTTGACAGTTAGGCTTTAGTATATATTATTTTTACTATTTTTTAATATTTCCAGTTACTTTGCAACTAAGATTACATAATGTTACTTTGTGATTGGAAAATCTAAGTTTAGACAACTAAGAAATTATATATATTAGTAATATTTAACATCAACACTTTATCATAAAAATAAAAAGTAATTGTTAGAATATTCTTCTCAAGGTATAGGCTTTTCTATCATTTCATCCCTCTTAAACAAATCATATAAATAAAATAAAGTTTTGAAAGTAGTTATTCTTATAACAAAAAATTAATTATTGTGCTCTATGTTGTACTTTATCTTTGCCTTGCACTATCATGGGGCACCAATGTTTATTAAATATATATATATATATATATATATATATATTATATAAATTTATATCTATCTATATATATGTATAATTTTCCAACTCTGTCTCCATTATGATAATAGAAAATCCATTAAATTACATTAGGTCAACCTAATTAAGAAATATCATACTATTGTAATTTTATATCTTGGATTCTTTACTAGGACTAACAACAAAAAAATATGGTATAATCACAATTGGAAACCCAAGATGATTAATTAACACAATTAATTCTGTTTTTCATTGGGAAACCCAAGGTCAAATTAATTCTGTTTTCATTTTTCTATTCAAATTAATTAGTATTGGTAATAAGAAATATCTTGTTATTTACATTGGAGTACTTGTTTTATACTGTGAAACCCGAGGTTGCAATTACAAGAAAATAGAATTTGGAAATAAATTGTTTATTTTTCAAGGAACATGGCATAATCACACAATTATACTAGTTATCAGATTATCGTAATATAACTTATATAGTATTGTGCATTCGACCAAACAAATAAACGCAAAATTAAATTAATAACAACTAAAAGAAAACACGACATGCGACTAAATTATATCCACATATCACACTAAATTATATCCAACATAAATTAATGTTAAATTATGTCCAACCTAAATTATTTACTTGATTTTCTAATTGGCTTACTCATGATATCCACGGATCACACTAACTTGTACTACATATTCAATGAAAGAGAATACAAGTTATATCATCCATGTATAGCATGTAGAATTTTACATGATAAACTAGCGTAATATTCTTGTTTAGGTTGAATTCCATTAAAATCCACAAAGTGGTAAATCAAAATCAAATCCCATTTCACAAACTGATCAACACGTTGATAATCTATTTATAAGAAGTCCATAAACGAACGGTACTGATATTGAAATGTAAACAATAAACAGATTAAAGAAGTGTAGAGAATCTGCAACGAGAAATCGATATCGTATAATTTAGGTTTTGTATTAAAAATTGCGAAAATCAAGGCCCAATTGCCAAGTTGTTGATTATTATAATTTCTTCAATATAAAGAAACCTTAGACTTCCTTGGAATCTATGAAAAAAAAAAGTTTGGTGGAACCAATATCTAATGTGTAATTATTTTATTGCATTTTAAAAAAGTATCTAATGTCTAATCTTAGGACATTGAACCTTAGATAATAAAATAATGGTTTAGGTAACATGATGGTGGGGGACCTCGGACTTCAACAACGGATTAGAGGAAATTAATCAAATTTTCTTGTGTCCGTAGACGCAGTTTGTTTAGTTGACGGTGACGCTGTCTTTGAGATTATCTAAAAGAAAGTTGTTAATTTTTTAATTAAGCCGAAAGGCGACAAAAACTCCACAGAAGTCATTAGGGCTCCATTTGAGCACTAGCTTGGGGGAATAAATAAATGACAGATGCTTTAAATTGTTGTTGTCAATTTGTCGTATTATATAATAATGTATCGAGAAAGTGTTATAATACATATTTTTATTCGGGATTTGGGCCGGCTTATGACTATTACAGAAGCTCTTGAAGTAACAATAAAAGAGTATTTTTACATGGGTTAATATTTTTCAGAACTAGTATTTCTAAAATTTATTTGTTTAATTTTTTTAGAGAGAGAGAGAGAGAGGAGCAAGGGCTGCGGTGCACGATAGATCGTTTTTACCCGCCTCAACCCTTTATCTTGCTTATCATAGCCTGTCGTTAGCTCTGTGTGATTTTGTTTTTTGAGGCAAAAACTTAGAGTGATGTTTTGGAATTCTTATTGCATATATATATAAACTTTTTTTGGGAAGATTTATAGACTCTTTTTTGCGTTTGATTTTTTCTTTTTGGGGGAAAAATTTAGAGTGACGTTTTGGGTCTATGGTGTGCACCTCAAATTGCCTTAAATTCATTATATTTGTGTATAAATTCATAATATTTAGTTAAAAATTCATATATCAAGACAAAAATTTAATATCATATGCATACAAATATTATAAATTTAAAGTTGATGTCATGAATCTCCGTGTAAGTATATGTATTTCTATCCAATTGCAGGGGTGCATACTGTACCACCTCAATATGAATTGTATATATATAAAATAAGGTTCTATAAATATCAAGCATAGGATTATTGTTATTTTTTTTTGTGAAGTTTTCAGAATCAATTTGTGATCGACGAACACTTTTCTAGAGAAAAATGTCAAGTACAAAATTAATTATTATTTTCTAGAAAACATATTTTCCGAGAATATGAATAATATTTCAGTCAAGAAGTTTTACGCGAATTTAATTTTTTTAGTAGTTGAACTATTAAAAGTCTGTAATGTAACAAGTCAAGTGCAATATCGTAATAAATCCCTTGACGTCAATTTATATGACTCACCCCATCTATGAATGTGCTGAGCAAGGGGTTGGAAATTCAAATTCAAATGAAAATTGATCAAGATGAATTAAATTAATATAAAGAAAATAGTATATTAATGGGGTGGATTTCATCTGGGTTTTCAAGTCAAAACATGAGGCGCTTGACCGGGAAATTTGGGTTATTGATTTACATACCGGTCTAATTTTCCAAATGCAGTTGTGGTTTTCTTTTCTTTTTTTTTTCTTTTTAATTTTGTTTTTTTGTCAAGAAAATTTCAACCGAGTGGTAATTTTGCTTTTTGTTTTTTAATGTTGTTTTTTTGTCAAGAAAACTTATAAAGATTAAAAAAACTCCAAGCATGATAGCTTCACAACGGTACTCGAATCCAAACTAAATTAGCACCCGAGTCAAAGTTATTAATATCGTACGTACCAAAAATTGTATTGTTTTATTGCTAGTAACATACCGGTATCGGTGTATTCCCTCATATCGTTTCAAATTTATCGTAGAAGTAATATATATTTTTAAAATAATATTAACTAACAAAAAATTATATTTGACATATAAAATAAAACTTTATAACTTAAAAAAATAAACCACTCCACGGGATTTTAAGTTTGAGGGTTTAATTATGTTTTAACCTCAATTTACGTATAATTATTAAAAAAACATCAATCTAAAATTTTGAAAAGTACCGGTATAGGCCTGATACAACCTGGTATGGCCGGCCGGTATGTTCGTGGGCCTGCCGATACTCTTTTTGGTGAGGTACAATACAATATTGATAACACTGAACTGGTCCTCAAAAACTAGTCAAAATATATATAAATTGACCCGAATAATATGAGCTATCGGAAAAGACGTTACGAAGTCTCCAAAAATCATATATTAAGTAGTAAAGTTACGGAAGCATAATTAGATCTGGAAAGTGTCTTAACGGTAATGTTGAAAGCTTAATCTAAAAAAGGTTTTGTTGGTATGATCATCACATTAAATATTCTTAATTTAATCATAGTTATATGTAAGTTATTTCTTAAGCTGAGATAATCTACATATTTTTCTGGGCAAATGAGGTTTTGCAATCAGCGAAATTAAATTCATATTTAATCAACTAGATTAATTATGAATAAATAAATAAAATAAAAATAAAAATAAACCAAGTATAGTGGGTTTTGCGAATAACGTAAGTAAAAAACATAGAAAAATTTAACGAAAGAGCAACGATTAAAAAACAATAATTTATACAACGGTTTAATGTGACATTATTTCATTAACAATTAGGTAGATTAAATCCGCGATATATCAAGAGCAAGTTCATCGTTCTGCCAAATGTCACGCGAAAGCTAATTTTGGCATTAAAAATGACCAAAAAAATCCTTTCAAAATCAACAACAAATTTTGACAATGACATTCGTGGTGCCAAATTTGGACTATTGCCAAATTTGCCACATGACATTTCAAAGTGTGAGAATTATAATTACAAACGAAAAAAAGTGATTATGCCAAGATGACATTATACTAATAGATCAAATAAGGTCATTTTATAGAAAAAAAAACTCATGCCGTCAACAATAAA
The DNA here is from genome assembly GCA_014822125.1 of Arbutus unedo. Classification (NCBI taxonomy): domain Eukaryota; kingdom Viridiplantae; phylum Streptophyta; class Magnoliopsida; order Ericales; family Ericaceae; genus Arbutus; species Arbutus unedo. Next base: position 50,047 of record JABCMJ010003904.1, read on the forward strand.
AAAAGACAATCTTAAAAAGTTGGACTGATCGTCAAAACTTTCGACTTTAGAGTTTACTCCATCTTAAGGTTTTAAGTTTGAAATCACCCAGGTGCTATCAACTCTTATGTGGCTAGTCAATACAGAGCTTTGCTTTGTCTTTAATTGAGATTTCTGTAAACGGACAATAAGATTTGTCCCTCAAAAATTATTTGAGATACGTGTAAACTGATTCAGATATTTTCTAAACTTGTTTTAACGTGATATGTACAATATCATATGAATAAATCTACTAACACATCAAGCTGTATATTAAAGGTTACATCATGCACATGTGACATATTATTATAAGATAAAATGTAAAATCGAGTCTCATAAATTTTAATATGTGTTCAAATTAATTAATACCACATAAGCATGATATATAACTTGATGTATTGGTAGCACTGGTCATATCATATAAATTATTGTGTGTGTAGAGTTTCTGGCAATGAGATAAGAACATAATTGAAGATATTGAAGAGAGAGAGAGAGAGAGAGAGAGAGTGGTGATAGATGTAGACTGCAGGCCGGTAGAAATGAGAAGGAGATGGGTAGATATTCCAATAGGGATTTCTCTCAAGCCTCGACAACTGCCTGCTAGCTTTATATATATTTATAATTTCCTGAACTCTGTTTTTTTTTTTTTTTGTGGGTTTTAATGAACAGTTCTACGCCAGTAAGTCAGTTGTCACTACTCCTGGGTTTGATTGGGTCTTTTGTGACTTTCACATAACTCCCAGTGGGAGACTTGGGGTATGGTGCCCTTAATTTGTGGGGGTATTCTCCCAGTTTTTGGACTATTCCACATCCTATTCTCAATCTCAAATCTTACCCATTTTGTTTTTGCACAGAGATGTACTAAAATTTTAATTAATAATCTCGAGAAATGGCATGTATATATTCCTATTTCTTTGTACACATTTTAGATATTTTTAAAAATATTTAAAATAGTGTCTAGTACCGGGTAATTCTTAACATTTTCCAGCTAATTGTACAACAATCACGACTAAATATTGTTTAATTTTCAAACCCTTTCGAGTCCACTTCAATGATCAAGACTGTTTAGTTTTTAGTATTTGTCATGATCATTAATTCTGTCAAAAATTATGTTGATCAACTATCAATGATAACACATTTTGTACTGAATTTCTTTTATTGCAATCTTAGATATTTTAAAATAAAAGTGTTTGATAAGATCAAAAAGGTATTCAATGAACATGATTTTAAATATAAATAATATTCTCAATAAATTTTAAAATAAAAGACCCTACGAAAATTTGAACATTGTGGTCAAATCTCTTTGAGGAATTGGAGAAGACTCTGTTCCTATTGAAAGTTTCTACATGAAATCTAAATGGAAGAAATTTCCAAAATAATAAGACCGGCAGAAAAATAAAAAAATAGATAAAAATCCCTGTAGTTTAAGGTTCCGAAAACAAAAGCAGAATTATTATTTATAATAGTTGTGAGGGTAATGTATGAAACGACAAAAGTGAAAATAAAAAAGAAAAGGGAGTTGTTCAAGAAAGTGCGGACACATTCGCAAGGGGAGGGGGTGGGGGCACGTGGAGTGAACCAATTTATGACCCCATTTTTGCGGTCAAATTCATTTTTATGCCACGAGCTTCCTTTGACTGATCGTTCCTAAGGAAAGTTACTGCCTGATTCTTGACCCACAGCTATAAGGCCGCATGAGAGAGAGAGAGAGAGAGAGAGAGAGAGAGAGAGAGAGGAGGAGGGAGACTAATTAAGTGCCCCATACTTTATGAAGTGGGCCAAAATGTTAGGCGCTCCATTTTACCCGATAGATGAGTCCATCGAATATCTGTCCAGATGCCTAATACTTTGTAAGCATGATCCTAGGATTGGATATCAAGACAGGTTGACGTCGTCGCCTGTTGTTGGGTCAAGCCGACTTATCATCTAGAGAATAATTTTGCTATTAGTATAGAACAAGAGTCCGAATGACATAGGAAAAGACATATCCCCTTCTAAAATGACGTCGTTTTATGGACAAGTGACAAAAAATTAATGTTTTGGAACCCTTCCCCCCGCCCAAAAAAATCCTAACTTCTTCTTTCCCAATTCATACGCAAACAATCTCTTGCTCTCACGCTCTCTTTCTCTCTCTTAAGCTCTTTTGTTGCAACACTGTTATCACTGTACTGGAGCTTGTAAAATAAAATGCTTGCAGAGTGTTAATCATTTTCAGTCGTTGGCATGTGATACACAGTCTGAATACAAAATCCAACTTGTTGTTTTGTCTTCTTTTCTTAATAACTTCATGCATTTTTCTTAATAGTTTCATCCCTTTGGCTCTGATAGCAGTGTTGCAACAAGCATCCCTATGGTTTGGTGGTCTGCAAATGAATTGGGGAAAAAGAAGTTTGGGTGAATTTTGGGGCGGTCGTTTTGGACCCTTTCAATTTTTTGTCAAAACGACATCATTTTATGTGGGGCCACGTCTTTTCTTGTGCCGTTTGGGCTCTGGTTCTCTCCTAATAGCAAAATTGTCTAGAAATTCTGCAAAAGATTTAAATTTTATGAAAAGAAACTTGATACGGAAATTCGGGACTTAAAGAAACAATTCTGATTGAGAAGTCTGAAATTACGAAAAAATTCCAATATAAAATGCACGATTATTTGGAAGAGGATTAAGGACATGTTTCACCACAAATTTTGAGAACAAAAGATCATTCACAAAAGAGGATACATAACCTGAAAAAGTACACAATCAATACAAACGTAAATACTTTTGAGTTTTCTTATTTTGACTTAAGTATCAGAGTGTCATTCAACTGGGTATTGGTCGAGTGACACTAATGAGTTGTTCCTTATGTGGGGGTTGCAAGAATCCTTCAGCCTGAATTGCTCCAATAGCTTGCGCGAGGAACAACCAGTTAATGCCACCAGGTTGTTTCCAACCTGAGGGCATTCCGATGCTAGAGTTGGAACACTGAGAGATTAAAGTACAATTATAATTACACAATGAATGATAACATACATGATTTATGGCATATGATATCCTATATATAAGCCATTAAATGCCGTATTTGGTAACAGAATTTCTAAAAAATCTTTCCTTATTCATTAATATCAAATCATAATATTTTCACGTGGGAGGACATTTCAATCTTGACACATTTCCAAATTTAGCCACTGCTAGATATGCATTTTTCTATTTGGGACTTACTATCATTCCAGAAGATTCTCACTCACTTAGCCGAACGGTAGCTCGGCAGTCACGCACGACGATGTCCACACCTACTCCGTAGTAAACTCGTTTGGCATAATACAGACTGAAACCCCATGCTATCGATGCAGACCAATCAATATTCTGATGTGACTGTGCCGAATTGGACTGATAAGTCCCTTTTGGCAATACATCGGCCGAAACTCCATGCTGCCGACACGACCCACATCCTCCTATCCCAGCCCAATCGTTTGCCTATTATCATAACTGGGTCAGCCTAATATTTTGGCCCTCCACACCTTGCGCAAATGATTTGATTTTAATCAAATTCAAGGAGGCATACCAACAATTGACGACTTCGTCGTGAATGTTTTTGGTTAATCATAAACTAACGAGAAGATAAAACCAGAAAAATAATTTCACAAACAAAGGAGGTTATTATATATATCAGCAGAAATGCTATTAGTGAGGACCCCCAGGAAATTTCCCACTGATCTCGTGGGCCGGCTAGGGGTCCTTCTTATTTCCTTCGAAAAAATTACCCCACTTTTTTTCTCCTCTCTTTCTATTTGAAAATGTAATATCCGACATTTTTTTTAATGAAAAAAAATAGTAATGTTTAATTAAACTATAATTTTTTTTTATATATTTAAATAGTAGGTTAACTGTTATTTAATTTTCTAAATAGACGATTGAGATCAAGGTTATTTTATCTAAATAGTGGGCGTGATGCATGGGATAATTTTATCTCCTTTATTTCTTTTCAAATTCCAAAGTTAGAAAAGTTGAGAGTTAAAAGAAAAAAAAATAGTTTTATTTTAATTTTTATTGTGGTAGTTATGAGTTTTAATGTGAGACTTTTCGTTTCCATACTAGATAATTCTATGGTCTTCCATGCATTTCACACACACACACACAAAAACAAGTTCATACCAGAGAGTGGTTGTAGAGAGAGAAAGAGAGAGAGGGGTCTTGAGAGAGAAGCAATTTGGTTGAATTCATTCAAGATTTTTCATTATTTCATCTTCCGATTTGCTTTTGTTTCGCGCATTCGAGGTAGGATTCTGTACCTACCGCCCTTAGATTCATGTATTGATTATTTTGTATGGAAAAAAAAATTGGTCACGTTCTTCATTTTTTTTTTCTTTTATATAACCGATGTTCAGTAGATTCATGAATAATATACCTTCCAATCCTTAGATGATGTGTTCATGTTTTTAATCGTTGCAAGAAAACTTAGAAATCAGTTGATTATAATCTAGCGTAATCGGTAGAGGTGATTGGTTTTATTTATCTTTTTCCTGTGACAAACGAAAAATCAATGAAAAGGAATTTTACCTCTAATCCTTATGTTTGTAATTTGTTGGTTTGATTTGCATAATTTAGCCATGGTCAGACTGTTCTTATAAAACTCAAAAGTTAGCTATGAAACCCAGAGGTTAAATGTAAGGTAGGCACAAAAAGAAAAAAAAAAGATAGACTTCGGATCTATTTTAAATAAATAGCTTATGTCTAATAGTATATATAGTTTTTTTTCCATTTTCGCACGACATTAATTTGAGGAATAATCTGAGGAAGAATGCATGATCACTTTCCATTATGAGTCCCTGGACATACATTAGTGAGTTGGGAAAACATGGGTGATCAACAATTTCTCTTTAAATTATAAAATAACCATGGTACTTTTGTCTAAGTCTAATGAATTGTAATATTACAGATAATAATCATTATTTGTTGTCATGAAATTATTGTGCAATTCTTTCCTCATTCCAGACAACCCTTCTACTAATTTTCTTTTGTTTTGCAAACACTTAAAACAAGTCGAGTATTATCACTTTGTATTTTAATTTTGCATTTACGTAGCATAAGTACAGCTTAAATTCTACTTTGATCTATTATATCTTTTGTCATTGTTAAGTTTTTATCTCTAGGTGAACTCATGTGGCTAGTTTTATTTGAAAGTCTCTACATTGCTATTGACTTGTTTAATGTAGTTTTCATGAATCATTCTTCCTTAGATTTACTATGTATGTGCTAATAAAAACAAGTTGATTTTGATGGTAGTATTATAATGTGAATATTGTTGTTGTTGTATTTTG